>QFEQ01000168.1:0-103692 GCA_003316335.1 Hemileccinum impolitum | reverse complement strand
CCCCCGTTCAGTCACCATAGTACGCCATCATTCAGAAAGAGAGCGATGCTCACCCGTACAACACCGCATACATCGTCTACCCCGCCCAAATCGGTAAACTCGTTCACAAACAAGCATTGTCGAACGCGACTTACCGTAGCGCTCAAACTGATCCCCACCGAACTGAGGCGAAGCAAAAGCGGGCTTTGCACGAGGACGAAGGCGAGGCAGAAAAAGGCCGTTAGGAGCGTCATCGCTGCCAACGAACGCCGTCGGCCGAGCGTACTTTCAACCATGAACGCCCCGAGCTATGTAGGTCCGTGCGTCAGTCATACGCACGATCGAAAAGCAATCGGGGAGGGGACGACGTACAAGCGCACCCGGACATCCGCCCAACGTAAAAATGACCACGTCCCACAGATTATCCTCCAGCGATTTTGGTGCCGAATCTCCCCCTCCCGATCCCGTCTCCAACAGTTTTGGATAGTACACGTTGAACATCGTGTAGGCTGGTGCGAACGTGAGTGTGTGGACAACCCCAATTTACCGCGCGTGACGTACCGAGTGACATAAATAACCATACGACCCAGACCAACAACGTTGTGCAGTACCACTCGGGGGTCAGTACCATTCCCACACGGTCAAGCCATGCGATCAAGGGTCGCTTAATCCACCTGGGAAGCACACTTCCGAAACGCTTCCCGAGCTCCACTGAAGCAACCGAGGAGGCTCTGGACCCACGCGGGGGCGGAGAACGGTAACGTGCATGCGGTAGCCCCGAGTGACGCTTCGTCTCGTCGTGCAGTGTGTCTGGACGGGAAGATGATGGCCTGTTTGCAATGGTAACGATGCTCAGCCTCCGTGGGGGGTATTCCTCGACGGGTGTCACAAACGAATGTGAATCGAGTGAATTGGGGGAATCATCTGTCGACTGATAGTCTTTCACGCCTTCGTCCCTCGGTGCGCCAGCGAATGCATCATTGCTTGCTGTATTCTCGTCGCTCTCGGGGTTGGGACGCGTCTCTTGTGTGGAAGACAGAAATGGTTCACGCTCGTCGGACCCATTTGACGGGGGGCGAGGTTCAGGAGGTCGTCGGTCGTCTACATCTTCGAGGTCTATTGTAATGTCGGATCCGTTGAAACGAGAAATGAGCTGTAGGGATTCTAGCGCTTCTTGATGTCGACCGGCATGAACGAGATAGCGTGGGGATTCGTGTAGTCGGAAGAATAGAATACGAGCGAGGAACATCGACAAAGTCTGTGAATATGAATGGATACGGATGATTAGCGCGATGCATGGTACTTACGATGAGGCCGAGACGGACGAGCACTGACTGCCAGCCAGTGTTTTCGGCGGGGGGATTGCAAGGTTGGTTTGGTGAACAGGAATGTCCAGGAAGAACGAAAAGGGCGACGAGTGCCGAGAGGACAGACCCGAAAGAGAAGAAAACAGAGAGGGCAGTGACCAAATACTGTTTTCCCTTTGGCATGTGCTCGAGAAGGAGTGTGCCATCTGTGGGCATGGAACCCTGCACTCGACGATAAGCGAATATGCGACATGAAGAGGGTGTGAACTTACGCCGACTGCACTGCCAAGAAAGAATAAGAGCACGCAAAGGCTCCAAAACGAGTTGGCAAAGGAAGCAAGGATGCCAAACAGGGCAGTGAAGAAGAGGGTCGCATTAAAGGCGGCACTTCGACCCACAAGGTCGGAACAGGTACCCCAGCCAATAGCACCGATCATCATGCCCGCAAACATGGACGATGACAGTGCCCCGATGTAATTGTCGGGAACTGCAAGTATTAGTGGGGAAAGAGATGGCTATGCTGAGGGTGATGGTGTACCTGAGTAGTGTTGTTGTACGCGTGGGAGGATGATGGCGACAGCTTGAATCCACATCTGAGCGACAAGTCAAGGGGGCAGAGAGGTGTGTTGTGGTATACTTACGTTGTCTGCCATCCAGCCTAGTGTGTGTGCGTGTGCGGTGATAGAAGCGCAGCAATGAGATCAATGTGGATGAGAAATGACAAGATGACTGCTGACCGAATCCACACAGTGAGAGTAGTGCCCATTGGTAGTTCCCTGGAGTGCCAGACAAGAGGTGAGGCAGAGAGCGGCGAGGATGCGCAAGGACGTACCCATTCCAATGCGGTCTATGACTTTGTCAAGTGGTGTTCTGTCGTCATACTCAAAGTCGTCGACGTATTCGTCGTCTGGGACCTCGATATCGTCGTGGTCGTGCATGATGGCGTAGGAAAGGAAGGACCGGAATGTCGGAAGTACAGGTCTAAATATCTGTCAGCGCTCTGCACAGGACGTGAGAGAGAGAATGGACAAATACGGCAGACTGTCTTTTGACTTTGCGCCACCACAAACGTATAGTGACCCGTCGTCGTCGTCGTCGTCGATGATCAAGCGACGGTGGTCGATCCAGTCGGTTTTATGTTTACCGAGATTACATTTCAAACCGGTCAAGTATGGAACATCCGACGCCGCATCAAAGTGACGAAACAAGTCGTGTATAGGGCGGAAGATCCTCCAGACAACGCCGCGGTGCGCCCAGTTTGCCAACATGGGCGTCCAATCTCCAACCCCACTCATTGGCAGGCGACCACTTGAAATAATCGCCACCAAAGTTGACCGTAAATGTGTTCTCCCCGTCTACGCCTATCGCAGCAAACACATCGCGATCACCACCAGGATAGAGCCCTTTGAATGCGTCTGGCATGAGGCGTTGACCGTTGAACGTGAAAAAGAGGGTGCTGCCATGAGCAAACTCGTAGCCGCATCCGATGGTGTCGCCTGCACTCGGAGGTCGACCCCCAATTGCATCCCAATAACCAGACTCTTGCCCACCGTCCGAATTTTCGTAAAACTTGCGCATGTCATCCAGATGGAGTGCAGCACTCAGCCTGTGCCACCCTGGCAGTCGAAAGTGCGGGTAGGGTCTACAGACGGTTCCTATGAGGACGAGGAGGCGTTGAGTGATGGATATACGAAGCCCAGTCAAGCGCGCTACCTATCGCAATGACCCCGTCCATCTTTTGAATGGTAAGCTCAAAGTATACACCGCGTGGACGGTAGCAGAGACCGCAGATCAAGGGCAGATTGCTGGTCAAGCAGCAGTCCTTGCACGCCTTGGTCGTCTCGACCCGCGTGAGGCTGCTCTGGTTGTGTATCGTACCTTGAAAGGTCTGTCGCTGCGTAAAAGATGCGTCCGTGATGTGGAACTCGAGTCCCCAGGCATGACAGCCCTCGCTGGCGATCCTGTCGACGTCGCTGGAGGGCAACAATCTACACGACTCGACCCCATTCCGCGAACAAAACCGATCCGCTCTGTCGCAATCTTCCTCTGACGCTTCATTGAACCGTCCATAGACATGAAATGGCTCAGGCGCGGACGTCCACGCAGGCGGTGAAGCCATCTCGTACAATTCACGTGATCCACGGCTCCCGCCCCACAACAGGGGGAACGAGACAGACGCAACCGCACACCAATTATCAAAGCGTATCGACCTAAAGGTCTGCCAGAGACACAAATACATAATCGTACGTGCACACACCAGACAAGAAAAAGAAACTACTGTACAGTGACCGTTCGAGTTGAATGCGTACGTGTAGCTATCACACATCGAGTACCCTGTACACCTATCCAGACCAGACCAGATCAGCCCGGGCCCCGACGCAAAGAAACCGGAAAATACTACTCACCTTGACATGCCCGCTCTTCAGGTCCTCCAACCGATAACTGACAATCTCCACCGTCTGCGTCGCCCTCGGTGTCAGCACACCGTTCTTCATGCGGGCTAGCCGTCTAAAGACGGACAGACTCACCTGTTGTCCGACGTGTTGGTTAGCCTGCCACACCCTCACCTTGCTCTTTTTGCCATCAAACTCGCTCACAATCCCCACCAACGGGCCTCCCTTTCCCGTCCCCGTCCCCGCCTTCGCAACCGCACCCGCACCTGCACCTGCACCCGTCCCCGCCACCGCACCCACCCCCGCAGTCTGCGTGTACGCATGCAGACCCTTATGCCCCTTGAGCTTGGCATCCCAAAACGCAATCACATCGCCGGGCAGAATATCCGACACGCGTCGCTGCACCGCGTTGCCCGTCTGTGTGTACACCACGTATCCCCACTCGCTGTCGTTCTCCCCATCCGAGACAACGTTGCCAGCGGGCGGACGCACCACCACCCCAGGCACTTGCGCCAACGCTGCACGCACGAACCCCGCATACGACCCGTCCCCGACGAGCGCACGCTTCGATTTTTCAAACAGCGTCGTCGCAGCATCGACCACCTGTACCCCCACCTTGCCCCAGATCGCCATCAACTCGTCCGTCGTCAGCTGTGGTGGTGGTGGTAACGGTTGCTGTTGGTGCGGATCGACGCTCCTCGAGCCCGAGCCCAAGGTCGTCGACGATAACAACCCAGCCTTGCCCGACGCTCGTCGAGAACTCAGACTTGCCAGCGAAGAATAAGACAAGACGGGTGCCGGAACATGAACCGCCGTCGAGTCCTCCGACCACCCCGACGACGCCATCTCCGACCCCTCTCCAAACTCGGGGCCTTGCGGAATCGACGCCAGCTCCCACTGCGCACTGCTGGTCAGCGCCTCTGGAGGGTCAATCGCAGATGGCGGGGGTGGTGGGGGTAACGGAATCGAACGCGCCGGTCCACCGCGTGTCGATTTTCGACGCGGGGGCGGAGCCGACGCCAGCGTGTCTTCCTCGTCGTGATCCTCAGCTTCGACCATGACATACTCGGACTGCGGACGACCCGGCACCGTGGGCGTCTCGCCCGGACGCGTCTCGTCCAGCGACGCATGTCTCGAACTTGACACAGATACTGACCCTGCCGTCGCACTCAGCCGTCTGCCCAACAACGCTGCTGGAATAATCGGAATCGGGGGCCGACCGGGGGGAGGCGAACGTGACGTCATACGTGGCGGTGGAGTGGGTAGTGCCTCTGCAGAGCGAGGCGTGCGCGACGAGGCGACCCGCGCTGGCACATCCTCTCCCTCGGAGACCAACGGCGCATCCGCATCCGAATAACGCACTTCCTCCATCTCACTCTCCTCCGCCTCGACTCGCACACCATCGTCCGACGTCGAATGACTGCTCTCTCTCCCAGCTGAGCCCGGTTCCTGTTCGACAGGTACCTCGATCGGTGGCGGTGGTTTCCGAGTCGGTGGGGGTCGCTGCGGAGGCGCGGGAACAGGCACAGGCGGCACCGCGTCCTCGCTTTCACTGTCCGCTTGCTGCTGCACGACTCGTCTCGCCATCGTAGGCGGCAACCCCGCAGCAGGAGGCAGCATCCCGAGTCGCATACCCCCCATTCCCGCCAACTTGGCCGCGATCCGCTGCTTCCTCGCCACCTCGTCCCCCACCTCGTCGTCCTCTCGAGCGCCATCTTCCTCCTTTTCTTCCGATGCCGTCTCATCGGGGGGGATCGACGTCGGTGGTGGGGCCGCCGGCAGAGGAGGTCTCGAGAGCGGGTTCATCGGCGGTGGCGCCCCAAATCGGATACCACCCAGGCGCGCCATCCGTTCCGCAATCGCACGACGACGCGCAGACGCCTCGTCCTCTGGGTCCTCTGGCTGATGCGTCGCATTTTCTGACGTTTCGTCCTCTACGCGTTCTGCTCGATATCAAGGTCAGAGCCAGCCTGAGGGTCCGCCTTGCAGCGTGCACACACACCTTTTTCGTGCTCCTCTGACCCTGCAGGCTCCTGTACGACGAGGGTCGTGATGATCGGTGGCGTAGTGGGCCGGCGGCTGACCGGTCGAGGTGACGTCGGCGCCGGCGGTGGCGGTGGGTCTGCCAAGGCATCTGTCACGCGCACACTCGTACGTCTTGGGGGCGGCGGCATGGACCGCCTAGGAGGGGGCGAGGGTGCATCCTCCGTCACCGAACCTGCACGAGAAAAAGTGATCAGTCAAGCGCACTCTTCACGCCTTGACACTTACCACTCCTGCCAGGCGGTGGAACGGGTCGAGGCGGCATATCCGGCGACGCCGGGCGCTCCTCTTCGTCCACCTTCAGCGCCTGAACAGGTGTCTTGGCTGGTGGCGAGAGCGAGGGAGAAGATGGTGGAGTGCCAGTGGGCTTGGACCGGAGATTGACCGGTGGTGGCGGTATGGGTCGGGTGACGCGTGGGGGAGGTATTTCATTTCCTTCCACATCGTCCCTGGAGGTGTCTTTCTCGATCTCAATTGTCGCGCTACGAGTTGATACGTCGTCTGCATCTCCTTGTCGTCTGTCCACTTCTGACAGAACCGTGCCTGATATTTCGGGAGCCTCCGCTTGCTGCGTGGAAACGGTGCCTTGCTCCTGTTCGACTACGACATGGGCTAAATTGTCATGATGTTCGATTGATTGCTCTTCAGAGAATTCTGGTGAAGGCAGTGTATGCCCAACATGAACGTCACTTTGCTCCTCGGCGTACGACGCGACTGCATGCTCGCCTGTCACCAAAACACTACATTAATACCCAGCTCCTACGACACGATACATGACAAAGAAAAAGGGGAGGGAAAGAGAAATCAAAATTCACCATCACGATGGGTTGACACTTGTCTGTCCTCGTCGAGCTTGCCATCGTCTTGGTCTGGCTCGAGGTGCGGCTTAACAGCACCGAGTTTGATCGAGTCAGCTACCAAGGGTCTTGACGGAATAATGGATGGTGAAGGGATTGTCTCCTCATGTTCCTCTGTATCTACATTGACTTCGTCCTCGACATCGAGCGGTTCTTGATGCTGCGCTGGAGCCGGCTCGTCGAATGATGGCCGTTGTGGGATTGAGTGCGGACCAGTAAGTGGGTTGATTGCGCCCATCTGTGCTAATTTGGCTGCGACGTGATGACGGCGTGCTTCCTCGTCTTCCTCGTCTACTTCTGGAGGGTTTTCAGAAGAAACCTGCTGGTCATCAGGGATCGTATGCGCGATTCCTTCTTCAACATGACTATCTGCACCCTCTATGAGCTCCTCTTCCGCTTCCTGTTTCTGGGGTTCCTTGGCAGGTTCGTGAAATGCATCTGTGGAAGCAGGTTGCACCGTAAGTTGTTCAGCATCGGCCGTGGTGTGCAAATCTTTGTCAGAGGCCGTTAAAGCGACCTCCGCTACTTCGGCAATTACCTGAGAACCTCTGGTGGTCAGGGGTAGGTCATGAACGATGCGATCGACACTTGCGGGAGGCTGGTCATCAATGATAGGGGGTGATGGGATGGTCACACTCTCTGCTTCTTCAACGGGAGGTTCGGGGAGGGCAATCGCGGGCGCACTGCTGGCGGCTTTCTTGCGGGGAGGAGCAGCCCGACGTGGGCCTACTGGTACAGGCATCGAGGTTGGAGCACGCGTGGGCACGGGCGGTGGTAATTCGGGCTCATCCTTGAGGTCTGAGAATCGATCAGGTGAGCAGATGACGACAACCTAGAATGAATGCCAAGAACACACACCTGTTTCAGTCACAGGTTCGGGGGACACGGTGTCTGACACGTCATGTGGGGGTGGCGTTACCAAAACTACAAAGATTGGATCGTCAACAAAAGTGGTTAAGTGTCATCGATGACAGTACCTTGGCTCGACTCATTGAGAACGGATTGCTGATCGACAGGTGCCTCTTCCTTGGCCTCTGGTGCGGGTGGTGCAGGTTCAGGTTTACGTACGACAGGTTTAGGCGCATAGACGGGAGGACGCATGCCGAACTTTGCACCACCCAGACGGGCCATACGAGCTGCGATGGCGGCTCTGCGCTGTCTTTCCTCCTCTTCCGGGTCAGGATCCCCATGATCGCCGTCTTGTGAAACAGGATCGCCCTCGCGATTTGGTGCTTCCTGGTTGTCAGGGGGCGGGCTAGAAGCGGCACGAGGTGGAGGCGACCTCGAGGCGTCACGGTCACTTGGATCTACGGTAGCGATGACCTCGTTTGATTCGTCCCCCGAGGTAACTGGCGCGGGTGCTGCTGGGGGTGGCTTCCATTTGGGTCTTTCCACGTTGGGCTTTGGCGCAACAGGAGGTGGAGGGCCACCAAATGCACCTTTTCCTTGCAAGGCAGCCATGCGTTCTTTGAGGGAGCCACCACGGCCGATGCTTTCTATCGCATCGGTTGTAGACATCCCGCCTGTACTCGTGGACTTGTGTTCACTGGACTGGGCATTGTCTATGGAGGTGGGGGGTGATGGGGGCCTTGGTTTCCATTGAAGGCCAACTGGTTTTGGACGGGGCTGAGGGGGGGGAGGAGCACCCTTGTTCTCGAATGCGGCGATCCTATCACGGAGCGAGCCTGGCTTTGGTTTTGGAGGTGATGATTGATCAGACATGAGATGAGAGTTGAGTTGAAGAAAGGCGATGGGGCCGTGCTCGACATGCTCGACATGCACCCCCGTCCATTTCTCACGCTCATTTGTACTACTATTGCTAATCCTAATGCTATTAGTTTTCTCGCCATTGATATCCACAACCAGCGCATCTAAAAAAAAAGGTAATGAGAGATCAGAGCACAGGGAGCAGAGCCTGTGATACCGGTAGACTGTCGTGCCTTAGATCCTGGACGATGTGTAGAATATCGAGGACCTACAAGTAGTCATGGGTTCGTCCGCAGACCTAATCTGCAGCTGGTAGAAATACGCTCTCCGATGGTTGCATTTATCACACATCGCTGTCGAGAGCGTCAGGGACATGATGAGCCATGAGGAAGGGACACACCGTCTGTCGCATCGGCATGTTTCCACATCTCGTCGCCACCCAACACGTCGTCCACCTCTTTGCGCTTCATTCTCGTGCGTGAGGTCATCTGCGGCTTGACGTTGGCGAATTAGGAAGAACATCAGGAATGCGTAGCCCACCTGGTTTGATATCGGAAATTCGTACGGGCACGTATTACAGGCCCATTTGTTGTAACCTGTCTCTGATGAAATCACCAGCAGGTTGGCACATGTCGGACAGAAGAGCATATCGACGTGACAGTGCCTGGGTTGCTAGACCAATTTCAAGCTCGCAGAATAGCGCTTATCATCACCGGCGTAATCAATTCATACAAAGGGTTTTCTCTGTTTCTGCTTCTCCGTATCCTAACCCAGACCTTCAAGTTAGACTGCGCAATCACCAAGGCTTTGATACCTTGAGAAATATAAACCATTAAGCCATTTACTCTCTGTGGGATCTCTGCTGCCGTCTCAGATATTCGTCATCCAAGCTGCCCCTGTCCTGTCTACAGCTTACCATCGGTGTTGCGTATGTCATCTGGGACCTCCATGCCAAGATGTGCCAGTTCCCCTTCAACGACCCGCCAGAGAATATCATTGACCCTGTGCGTTCGCAGAGGAGCCCGGTGGGGAGAGCGGAAGGGTCGATCGCTACAACGTCTCGTCGACTCCGGTGCTGTCCAGACCTCGCTTTCCTGACCGCGGTTGGCGCTGTCTGAGCCTCAAGAGGGAATTTATAGGGCATCGACCCCTATCTCGAATGGGAGCTATTGCGGGCAATGCTACACGAGCACGCCGTGCACACCCCCACCGGCAGGCAGAAGGATAACCACGCACAGATCAGGCCATCATGGAAGGTGGACATTACGTGAAAAATAACTACATTAGGGATGTCAGCCCCACCAGCAGGGTTTCGCCGCTGCAGGCCTGACGGTGGCTATGGACACACGAACGGGGATCCCACGTATGGTCTGTCAAAATATGATCTGATGCTAGGTCGTTTCTACATACGCAGTCCCTTGCGTGTATAATGCCATGTCCATATCTCCATGGGGCGACTCGAAGCGGGTTCTCTGTTTGCGTCATATTGAGGTTATTGTAAGGCATAGTACGATATCGTAACAACACAAACTGGTCCAGAGATGGACCTGACACTACTCCACGCTCCACACTGCACTGGTCGGATATAATAGGCTTCCTTAGAGGGCGTAGTAAGCGACAAGGGGAAATGTAACCGTATTGGATACGCTTTCCGATCAAAAGACAATTAGAGTTCCCACCACACTCAGACCAGGAGAGGACGACGTAAAACTGGGGACCCCATTCACCGGTATACATGAATCAGCCAACTTGACACAATGTGAACAACAGACTCGATATAGCCACGCTTCACATATCATTATGATCCACTGGCCTATAGTGCGGCATACCCTTCATCAAAAATATTGTGCCGTTGCGAACGGTGACATAAAAGTTCTGCTTGCGGTGCCATCTCAGTCTCCCTTCAACCCCATCTATTGGTTGCACTGTCAATGCTACGATGCCCCACCACGCTGGCTCTACCATCTCCCTCTTCTCCAAGCGGGCGGCGACCGGAGAGGTCCTTTCTCTCTCTCTCTTTCTCAAATTTCCTAGCTGATCCTCAAACAGGGCGGTCTCATCACAGGAACCAATCCCGCAGCGTTTACGACAACAGATCCTCTGAGGTTATGGATCATTCAAGTCTGTGAGCCACCCATACATATGGTATCGCTCCGAGTCTTCATTTCCTAATGCCGGACAGCTATCATCATCATCATGGCACAGCTGCTCTCCCTTGGCCTCCGCCGACTCAGGCAACCAAAAGTCATTGCCGAGGTACTCGGCGGTATTCTGCTAGGTACTTCCGCTACGTTACCATCTCCGCATTGCTCACCTATCTTTCCACTAGGTCCAACTGCTTTCGGAAGGATACCAGGCTTCACCGATAACATCTTTCCTGCCGTATCCCTCCCATACCTGTCTCTCGTGGCCAACATTGGCCTCTGTTTATTCCTTTTCATTGTTGGTCTCGAAATTGACATGAACATCGTCAAGCGCAATGCACGCATGTCCATCATTGTATCCTTGGCTGGTATCGCTCTCCCATTCGGTCTCGGTGCCTGCCTCTCCATCCCTTTATACCACCACTTCATCGACCCTTCCGTCAACTTCACCTACTTTATGCTTTTTACAGGTGTCGCATACTCCATCACCGCGTTCCCCGTTCTCTGTCGTATCCTCACAGAACTCAAATTGCTCGATACACATGTCGGCATCATTGTCCTCTCCGCAGGTGTTGGTAACGACATTGTGGGTTGGACCTTACTCGCACTGAGCGTGGCTCTCGTGAATGCCGGCTCCGGTCTGTCAGCACTATGGATCCTGCTCGCTTGTGTTGCGTTCACCATCTTTCTCTTGATACCAGTCAAATTCGCCATGCGCTGGCTAGCCCGCAAGACAGGCAGCATAGAGAATGGTCCCACCATGTTTTACATGACCGTAGTCATGATTCTGGTATGGGCTTGCGGCTTCTTTACCGATAGTATCGGTGTAAACGCCATCTTTGGTGTGTTGTATGCTGTTCAGTGGCGTCTATGTCTCATTCGTTCACAGGCGCGTTCCTTGCTGGACTTGTCGTCCCGCGAGAGGGTGGTCTCGCCATCACTCTCACAGAAAAACTTGAGGACATGGTTACAATCGTGTTCCTTCCACTTGTGAGTATCTCGTCATCCTCTTCAGGTCCATTCTTACCTCGTTTGTAAAGTATTTTACACTGTCTGGTCTGAATACGAATTTGGGATTACTTGATAACGGTCCGTTTTTTAATGCACCTCTCGTGATCGGAGTTGACTGTCCCCGGCTAGGCATTACGTGGGCTTTCACTATTGCCATCATCGTCCTTTCTTTCTCAGGAAAGTTTGGTGGGTGTACGATCGCGTCACGGGTAGCAGGTTATGGCTGGCGCGAATCAGGCACCGTTGGTGCATTGATGAGTTGTAAAGGGTTCGTCGTCATGTACCCCTACATCCCTCCATCCGTTCACCCTCTGCGATAGCTTGGTCGAGCTTATCGTCCTGAATGTGGGTCTTCAGGCAGGGATTCTTTCTCAGCGGGTGTTCTCCATGTTCATTCTGGAAGCACTCACGCTAACATTCATTACGACACCTCTCGTTACGGCACTTTACCCGCCCGAACGCCGCAGTCGGGTCGGTGAGACCGCACAGCCACACATGGAAGGCGGTGAATCTGATGAGAAAGCGTCCGTGCTGTCCCAAGAGGAGCCTTGGCGGCACCGGTTCACGGTCGTCCTCGACAAATTGGACCACATTCCGGGTGCAATGGCACTCACCCAGCTCCTCCTTCCGCCACGGAGTACCCCGTCGGATGTCGGGTCAACCACGACGATGGTGGACACAGTGGACAAACTGAAGATGCCGTACGTGAGCGTGGAGGCACTCCAGTTGATCGAACTCTCTGATCGCACATCTGCTATGATGAAGTCATCGGCGGCCGATAGCCTGCTCCACACGGACCCGATGCTAGGTATATTCCGGATGTTTGGCGAGCTGAACGATTTGGAGGTCACGACATCGCTGTCGGTCGTACCGCATGACGACTTTGCGCGGAGCGTTACGGAGCATGCGCAGAGACATAGCTCGCACCTCGTCTTGCTCCCGTGGCTGCCGTTCACGGCTCTGGCAACTATGCCCATGAATCAGCCCGACGTCATGGCGGCGGGCACGACCTCAAAGGTCACCAAGTCCGATTATAATCCGTTCGACGTCTTGTTTGGCAGTGTCTCTGGAAGCACAGACAAGTCACCGGTTCACTCCCAATTCGTACGGAGCGTGTTTGTACAGAGCAAGACGGATGTGGCCTTGTTCATCGACACGGGCGATCGGTCCGGTGTGCGTGTCAGGGGACCGCAGCACATCTTTTTCCCGTTCTTCGGGGGACCAGACGATCGACTGGCCCTTGAATTTGTGGTGCAGCTTTGTTTGAATCCGAGCGTAACGGCGACGGTCGTGAGAATGGTAAAGCGGGACGGGGCAGTGGATGAGGGTATGACCCTGGGGGAGGAACTAGCACGACTGCCAGTGGCGCATCTCGACGACAAGGACAGGTTGGATGGGAGACTCTCCCCGGTCGTCGAGGGACCTTCGGTGGTGTCGGTACGTGCTCTCGCGTGTGTTTGAACGCATCTTTGATCTCTCATGTCCTGCCTTTTTTTTACATTTCCTCTCCCACACAGACTATTGGGATCCCGGACACGGTGTACGGTCAACCGACGACTCAGACGCGTCTCCAATCCGAAGTCGCCGATCAGATCGCGTGGTCTAAATACGCCTTTCCTTCCTTCCAATCTAATCCCAACCCCACCGCCAACGCAACCCCACCCGGCGTCCGGCCCGCCCTCGCACGTATCCGCTTTTCAGAGGTGCATACCCCTGCGCCGGTGCACGCCGCCATCCGCCACGCCCGCTCGCTCCGAGAGACCTCCCGCCTGCTGGTCGTCACAGGTCGGTCGCGGCGCCTTGCGACAGAGAGCCACCACGTCGAGATGAAGCGTCTACTAGAGACATGTCGGTCCGGGGTCGGCCCGGTCGGACTAGAAGGGATGCGCAAGACGGTCGGAGACGTGGGCGCGGCGATGACGGTCGCGATGGGTGGGTCGGCAGGTGGAATCGTGGTGTTGCAAGCTGCGCATGCCGTGCTGGATTGAAATGAGTTTGTATGAGTATAATAATTGATCATCGATCGGAGATGCGTTGTGTTGGGATGCTCGTTTATCCGCTGTTATGCCGTATCTAACCATCGGACTCGCGGCTGCGCGTAGACTTCTCCGGCATACTACTACTATGTTAGCAAGGGACGCGCTCCGGTCTCAAGACTGCGTTAATAGACACGATTGTCTCGGCGAATGCTGGTCCAGGCACTAGCACATAGTCCGAGTCTCCCAAAAGCGGATTCCAGAAGACAATCTCATCACAAGCATTGCAGGTGTTACGATACTGCCACAGATGATATATAAATATATGCCCAATCAGAAGCATCGTAAACTCACATGGCATTAGATTTTCGGGCGACCAGTATCTATCTCCAAAAGTGCTGTGGTAGTCCCAGAGTCGCGTTCCTGATACCAGATCATGATCAAATTATACGTTCTTGTCTATACTTGTGATGATCCCATTCATTCTCATGTTTTCACACTGGAGCTCATCGTTATGACACGAGCAGCTACTTTACGATGTTACATGCAGCATCAGTATCAGAAAGACCACCAACCTGAACATCACAGCCTCAGGGTATTGCTAGAATGCTGACTTCCTTTCTCCCGAGGGTTCCGAGTCTTGCGCTGGGAACGAGAGGATGGAGCGGCCCCGTTATCGCAATATAACACGATTGTGCCGGCCTTGATCATACCATTCTTTTTCCCATTCTTTCCGGCCCGCGCAGGCCCAGACTCCGTCATGAACGGTGCAGGTCCGTTTTGATCCTTCCCAAGGCCTGTCAGGTTGCTTGAAGGAGTGCCTATTTGAGTGGGAATAGTAGCCGAAGCGAAGACGGCCTAACAGGCGAAATTTTTGATTGGATCGAGGGAGCGACGCTCAAGGGTAGACATTTGTGTTGGATCACATGCGACTCGGATTCGGGATGACTCGTCGGAGGTGTCACTTCCGATACTATGACATCACCTCTGAGCGAGTACAATGGACAGTTAGATTATAAAGTCCAGGCTCATAAGATAGATCAGGAGTAGCTTTAGGTGCGGCTCGCACAGACGCAGTGCGCGGAATCGCTTTCCGAAGCCCAAATACCAGTTGCAGTCGTCGACACGGTCACGGTACTTGATCATCAACGGAGATCGATTGGAAATGTCAACATCGATATAATCCTAAGAACGCGAACGCACCTTCACCGCCGTGTTTCGATCGCAGAAACTCGGGTAGTTTATCCTATGCATCTAGTGGCTCCGTACAAAATTGGACAATCAAAGTTGATGGGGCCCCACTAACGGTGTGACGTCGGTGTCAGGGTTAGAGCCTTTTAGAGGGCTGGTTACCAGACTAGTTAGAGCCCGTTGGCGAAAAGGCAGGAAACGGGCAGACCTGCGTTGTGAAACTTTGTGCACCGAGAAAATGACAACGAGTCGGAGTTGGCGAACATCTGAGGTTAGGGCTGGCACTACTACTAGTACCACGAGTTCAAGTTCAACAATGGCTGACCAAACTTCAAGTTGAATCGGGAATCCACTGCCAGTTCAACTGGCCCGGGCTTGAGCATACACCCTGGAGCCGACTCCAAGCTGAAAACTAGGATGACGCTTGAGTCATCTTTACAGTAAGTGTAAGTGCAATTACTACCCGCCGCCATCAGTAAACTGATCCTATCCAGTACTGACCACCGGCTACCATCGGCTACCAGCCAACTGGTTTACTGATGTGGTTCTCAGGCAATGCTTGAAGTTGGGTCGCATGCTTCGGTGTTTCTGACACAGCCCCGGCTCATTCCACTGGCAGAGCATCCGGCGTAAGATTCACTGGACGCTCAGCGCTCAGGCCCAGGGCAGAATACGCCATACGGGGATGCTCTCACACTTTTCAAGTTATTAGTAGTGATCACATGGCGTCCAAAATCATTCATATGAAAGAACAGAGTCCCCAGTGTTTTCTTCCTGGAAACATCAAGTACACGGTCGCCACCAACTCTGACTCTCGCCTTGATGAATCCTCCCGAACATCAATCAAGTGTTGATCCAAATGTATGGTAAACTCAGCAATCATCTTGAAATGAATAATGCTGACAAGAAGGAACCTGTTAGCCAGCATCGCGATCCTTCGATGAACTTATTTTCTTGGCAGATGAGCAGGGTTCCCTATACAGCAGAATTTTGATGATGCGACACTCGACCTCGCCATACATCATTATCATGCATGCCTTTGATCTGGATCCGGCGCCGGACACTACACTGGACTGTGTACTACCCTACTTGCGCTTTCGTCACGCTCTTCTCTTATGCACCCAATGGCAGGGTGGTGACACCGTCGCAGACAAATACCTAGACAAGGTGCTTGGGCTCATACCGCCTACACATTACCTGCGACCGGTCCTACTAGGTATACAAGCGACATCGTATACCCAATGCTACCAACGTACCAAGGATGCGGCAGACCTTCACTTGGCAGTTGGAATACTCAAGACCGTCATGGATACCATCGCAGCAACCCACCCGCAGCGCGTACACCTGCAGGTGCAATACGGTTGCTCACTCCACACGGGGTATATCGCACTACAAGATGAGGACGATCCGAATCCTTCCATCCAACAATTCAAGATGGTGTTGGAGGATTGTCCTGACACCTTGCTTATACCTGCTCGACAGATGTTCGTAGTGGCGCTTGACGTTCGTTACAAGCTGCGTCACGATATCGATGATATTGATCTTGCTGTCGAAGCTTACGCCGCTGTGGTCGACAAGTTGCAACAACAACCAAAGGAATACCTTATTGCCTGTATGAGACACGCTGTTGTCTTACACGCTCGGTTCCACCGCAAGGGTGATTTGGATGACCTCCAAGTTTCCATTAGGTACTTTGAGGTCGTCATCGAGAGATGTCCACCTGGCCACCAGTACTGCTCTCCTGCGTTGGCCTTCTATGCGCATCTCCTCATAGATCGTTCACATCAGAGAGAATCAATCCCGGTCATTGACAAGGCGATTGAATGTATTCGAAATGGCATGGATGCTGGTCGTGAAAACGATCCCTCCCAGCTTGAGCTACTCAGCATCCGCTTTGCCTAGTCACTCGTTTTGGGCACTGTGGCAGCGTCATTAATCTCGAAAGTGGGGTGGAGGATTGTTACGCAGCTGTGTCCTCGCACTCTTCTCTTGATGCTGCCATTTGTGCAGGTAACATGAATCGCCTCGCCTTTGCCCTTTTTACGCGTTATCAACTGCAGGATGACATTATGGACTCTACTCGTGCCAGGACGTATGTCCAGCAAGCGTTGGATCTATGCCCTCCGGGCCATTCCATTCGCCTAGCCGCTCTCAACAACTCTGCTCGTATTTTAGGCAGATTGAGGAGAAGGGATTCTGATCTCCCCGATCTCAACCTGTCCATCAAATACTTTTACGAGGCGCTCGAGCATTGCTACGCGTTCGCCCGGTCCACTCTCCTTACCAACTTGGCCGTTGTTCTTCTCTATCGCTACCGGCAGCTCGGTGACCTGTCTGATGTCGACGTCGCCTTTTCACTCTGCAAAACATCTCTGGCTTTGCAACCAGAGCATCATCCAATGCGAGGAATGACATTCCTGTTCCAAGCAAAGGCACTGATCACCATGTTCTCCCAAAAAGCACACCATCGTTGACAGTGAGGTTGCCCTGGACATCCTTCAGGCTGCCCGAGATGCATTCTTCCTCGGACACCCGCTTTTGATCGAGACGTTGAGGACCCTCTCTGATGTGTATTTCCTTCGCCATGCTATCACAAACAGCAACGTTGATTTGGAACACGCGTTTGAATACCAGATAGGGGCTGCTCAATATTCAAATGGAGGATCAAGAGCGCAGAAAAGTTTACCCATCCATCGTTGCTCGATGCATATAAATCTGCGATACGTACTCTGGACTCGCATCTCGTCCTCAAACCCCCTTTGAATCTTCGACATGACATCATCAAAATTTGTGCAGACGCGACCTCTTGCGCTCTCAGGTGCCATGACGTCGTTGGAGCAGTGGAAATGTTTGAGCACAGTCGAGGCCTCTTTTGGACATTCATGGCGCGTTTACGAACCCCACTTGACGAACTACGGGCAAGCGGACCTAGTGGAAAGGATCTGGCGGATGAATACGAGAATCTGAGCCGTCAGCTAGAGATGCCGATGACGTTGGATGACGGAGAGCACGAGCAGAGGTTTAGACGCATTCAGAGGGATTGGAACGCAGGGGTCGACAAGATACGCACTGTCGGTGGTTTCAGCAGGTTGTTGCTGCCATCTTCGTATGAGGACCTTCACATTGCGGCAACTGAGGGTCCGATGTTTATCCTGAATGCGAGCCGGTACTCATGTGACGCCGTCATCATTCTTGTGCATGGGGAACCGACTCATATTGCTTTGCCAGGAGTCACCTATTCCGATATTGTTACCCTATCGTCCGATTTCCAGCTCGTCCGACGCAGGCTACGCCGATGTCCTACCGAACCAAATAGTCAGGAGAGGGAGAAGGAGGGAAGGATATTAGCTTCTTTGTTGCGTCGTCTGTGGGATTCCATCGTCTGTGCAGTGGTTCATGGTCTCGAACAGAATGTCCCAAAGAACTCACGAATTTGGTGGTGTCCAACCGGTGCATTTACGTCGTTCCCGATACATGCTGCTCATCCGTATCGCAAGGGAGAGCGTGGACTGTCAGATATTTATGTCTCGTCATACACCCCTACGCTTTCAGCCCTCATTCGGAGCCGGAACAAGCGGTCCAGGGACGCATCACAGAGTGTTCCCAGTTTCATATCCATCGGACAGCCGAATTCGGCGGGCTACAGTTTGCTAAACTCTGTTCGCCAGGAACTCGACTTGGTCCACCAACTCATCCCCGCATCTGTCTCATTCACCGAACTGATCGACGGCGCGGCGACATGCGAGGCGGCTCTGACAGCGTTGAGCACACACACATATGCCCATCTTACCTGTCATGGACAACAAGTCGCCGGATGGCCGTACGAGTCGCACTTTGCGATGCACGATGGCCACGTGGCATTGCTAGACATTATCGAGCGCAGTCACAGCCTGAGCCAAGCCGGGCATGCAACCGCGGCTACGGCCGAGTCTGCATTCCTGTCTGCGTGCAAGACGGCGACGGGCGACGCGGACGCGCCAGACGAGGTGGTGCACCTCGCAGCGGCACTGCAGTTTTCTGGGGTGCGGAACGTCGTGGGGACGATGTGGTCCGTGGACGATCAGGTGGTGTGTACCGTGGAGGCATTTTATCGGGCAATGGTACGTGAGGATGGGGTGTTTGATCCGTCCCGTGCTGCGCGTGCGTTGAGTCCCGCTGGGATTGTGGCTTTATTACTTGCATACCGATCGGAGAACTCGAACTCGGAGAGGTTCTTCGAAGTGTCCTATCACCTCGATGACGACGCGCACCTGGGAACATATCAGCAAGTTCAAATGATTCGAGCCTAGTTCTCATACTAAGGCAGTTCTGCTGATCGAGGGTCTGCTTTTTGGCGGTTATTACTAGTCCCAGCCTGGGTGGGACAATCACGACCATTAACAGAACCTTGGGACTGGCACACGTAACAGAGGGTACTACTACATACTACTACTACATCTTATCTGATCAAGTTCAAGTATGCCAGTGCAACTCGCAACCTTGGAACAGACCATTCGCGACGCATTTCCTGTCGCGCATCTCCAGATCGCAGTGGCTAGTTACTCGGTCCTCCTCGTCAGCGAGGTCCGTACTACCATTAGTGTCGACCATACAGTCAAAACATCATCTACAGGCTTTCGAGGGAAAATCGACCCTCGCCAGACACAGGGAAAGTCAGTGGACATCCTCAACGACAACCTTTGACCGTCACTGCTTGTAGTCAATGCGGCGTTGAAGGACCAGATCACACAAATGCATGGGTTTTCGCAGGTGAGACATGAACGTTTCTTTCGTGGCTCCTTGACGGTTCCTCCAAAGAAAACGTTCACCCCGAAACAATACGAGACGTACTTGGCAAAAGGCCAGAAGCGATTCAAGTCCGAGTCCATGCGCGGTTTCCCTTGTCCACCGTGATCCCGAGTCTTTGTTTTCACCACCGTGCACACAATATCCACCACATCTCCATTTATCGGTGCTCAGCCATGTCTCAGATTCTCCGAACCAAAAGGTAGGAAGTGATCCCGCATATCCACAGCGGCGTCCTGTCACAATTTTATTTTGTTTCCGCTTGTACCACATCATTCTGCCAAAGCGTCACTTTCTCGCCAAGTTCCTCTCCACAATGGCCCATAAAACAGGATAGTATATAAGTGGCCTCGGTCGAGAGGCCTACCAACATCACCTCAACCAATCCCATCAACAACATGTCCGACGAGTCTCTCTTCGACCGGTCCCTGGCAGATCAGCAATGGGAGTACATGTACAATCAATGGTTGCGCGACGGGCCAATTCGAGACAAGGTCTCAGCAGCTTTGACAGAAGCCAGCGCTGCTTTTGCGGCGCAAGTTACCGAACCAGATGCATGCAAATACATGGAGGCTTGCGACCAGCTTACAAATTTTCTCGATCTCAACAACCACATGGAGGAATCGGAACTGAAATTGGTACGCATAACTCACGTTTGGTTGCATCCATCCATTCGCTAATGATGCCGCAGCTCTTACAGGTTCTCCAAGTATGCATCCTATCAGCTCGTGGAACCTCACTCTGACGACACCATCTGTAGGTTGCGTGTGCCGTGCACGAGAACGCGGTCAACAACACTGAGTTGACGGAAACACAACGTTCGAGCCATCAGCTTGCTAGCACGTCCCTCTTCAAGCTCTCCCAGAGCGTCCTCAACGGCAGTATCTTGTATAGCGAGCTCTGGCGTATGTCCTGTCGCTTTCATCGTCCACTGTACTTTCGATTTACTCACGTTTGAATCCCGCGCAGACGACGGGCTCAGGATCGGTTCCCGAGCGGAGAAAGCATTCAACAATGCGACGGCTGGCGTCGCCAAGCAGCCCAATCTTGACTGTCTTCATGAAACAAGTGCCCCGCTATCGCCCGTCCCTACTGCCTCTGGAGTTCCTATGCCGGGAGCATCACTGCACGACACTACCGGTACTCACGAGACCCCAAAATCCATTAGCATCAAGGAGAAGGCGCTCGCGATGCTGAATGAGCGACCAACCAAGGCGCAAGCACTGGGACGCGCCCATACGATGCCCGCGCTGCATCCGACGTCTAGCTCTCGTCCTTCTCGAACGGGTCGGACCCCTTCGAACGCGTGTTCTTGTGAGCATGGTCTCCAAGCGTTGCAGGAAATTTCGGAGGAGTAGTCTCAATTTTACGATATAATAGTTTATCTTTGCCAGTATCATGTTGTGATTTGTTTCTATTGCTAGTACTAGGAGTATGAATAAGACCAACCGAATCTTCCTCCGCTTGATCGCAACTCTCATCTAGGATGTTCAAGCCTCCATATCCCCCCTACGATCCTCAGGACAGATCGGGGTGAGCCTCAGACCATCCGGACTTGGACTTGATTATACATCACACCCTGATCGTTCAAACACTACCACAGCTTCTTGTGAGCACCTTTCCCCGCGTACGGATGCTCGCACTCAGCGTTCGATAGCTATGAGACCGTACTCAAACGCTGGCCGGTCATCACCACCAACATCATCGACCACGTCCATCGTCTGATTCACGACATGACAGTGGAGTCTCGGCAACTCACACAGTCCTCGAGTGACTCGGACACGCTCGAGCGCGCAAAAGCGCTGGATGTCAAGGTCGAGGAGGGAAAGGACATCATCTCGAAAGCCCGTCGCTTAAAGTACCGCATGACCAGAGATCAAGAGCTGGAGTAAGAACGGATTTCTTAATCCACCTTTGAGCCCAGGCTCTGTTCCACGTTGTTTGTAGACAGATCCCCGCGGACGGCGATGTCGACGTCGACGTGTACAACGCGGAACTCGCAGAAGGGGCGAGCACACACCAGAATACGTGGTTCACCACGCCCTGGCTCTACGCAGAGTGCGTCACATCTGGACTTGCGATCCCTCGTCGCATTCTGATCTTGTTTTGCCGTTCCTATTCAGGTGCTACTTGTGCGTCCCCCATCGACCTGATTCGCTTTGATAGGCTTGACGAAGAAAATGGAGCAGATACCGTCTCTTTAGATCGTACTTCAACGAGACGCATCACTGGCGTGGCTTTTTCGCGCAAAAGGAGGAAATGTTCAAGAACAGCAGCGCAGCAATACACCGTACGTGTCGTATTTACATAACCTGGCACTACTCGGTACTCACACCGAGAAGAAATCGCAACCACGATGCACGAGCTAGAACAGGAGAAAGACAAGCTGAGATCAGATCCGGATAAACTGCTCGTTCTTTTTGGAGAGATGGTTCAGATGTGTCTTTGGCGAGTACATATATCCTTGCACAGGTGACGATTCACCCTGAACGTATGCCGCCGTAGGGGAAATGCGACTGTATGGACCTTTGTGGTTTTCAACAATATTTCACTCATGATCTGCACAGGATCTTTCCCTTGACTCCTTGACACCATCAGACATTGAAAATCTGCAGACAGTGGGAAGGGTTGCTCAGCGAGAGAGGCGAGAATTCATTCTTAAAGATGATCAAGAGGCAGTTCGGGAACGCATCAAGACTCTGGAAGGGTCAGGGAAGCGTTGTGACTTTGTTCTGGACAATGGTACGTGTAGAATCCAGGCTTTGAAGGCCGTTTCATTTGCTTACTGAGATTAGCGGGTTTCGAGGTATAATCTCTAGCTTTTCTAATGACAGCGACGTGTACCAAGGATAACATACTTGACAGTTGTTTACTGATCTTGTCTTTGCGGATTTTCTGGTGACGTATACCCCATACTTTTCAAAGGTGGTCTTTCAGTAAGTGGAAATCAGGCGTTGGCGAAAACACTAACCTCTGTCCCTAGCCCAATGCTCTTCCCCTGGTTCGTTTCCGATGTTACTCCTGCCGATTTCGAAACCACCATTACATCCCTTCTCTCGACTACGTTCTTTCCGGAATCATCGTCCACAGACATCAAATTTCCCGCTCATTTAGAACGAATGATAACACGGTGGCGATCGTACCTTGAACAGGGCGTCTTTACTTTAAGCACAGATCTAAAAGAGGCGAGTGGTCAGAAGGTTGACGAGCAGGCGATCGCCAAGTTCTGGACCGAACCATGGCCTTATTGGAACATGAAGGAAGCCAGCTTTGGGAGTGGCTACACGGCGGCGACCTCGTCATTTTCAAGGTATGTATATTCCACATGGATTCCGTATAGCTCTCATACTCCACGGTTCACCACCAGGGTGATCTCAAGTGCGTGTGATTTGAATCTAAACCATTACCCGTTCATGTGGGACTACTTGATTTTGGTGATCTGTTAGTTATCGCAAGTACGGTTTAGTTTTTCTGGTCGTACGGGGACCACACTGAATCGAGCGGAATCGCTAGACTCACGGGAGATGTCAAATGGCCGGTCTCTACAACCTTTTCGATGGCACTCGGTGAGACGCTGAGCGGACAATGGACATGGTGGCATGATCTGAACGGACGCGTTGATTGGCCCGTTGGCAAGAGCTTTTTCTCTATTAAGTCTCCGCGCCAACAAGGCTGATGTTGCGGTCGGCATTGCGCAGCATATCGCAGACGAGCTTGGTAGCAAGGATGAGAAATGGAGGGTGAACGACAAGTGAGTGATTCTTGTGATTCAGCGCATTCAACGGAGCCCGGCAAGGTATGCTCTCGTGAGCTTTGAACCTAGGTCGGATTGAGCACTGTTTTTTTGACTAACTACGCCGCGATTCAACGACTCCGATTCGGGCCCATCGTTAACGTTATGAATGGTTGTAACCCCACAGCGCCGCTTCCTGCTCCGTGCCACTGTTGCTAGTCATACTGCGGGACCTGCCCCAATTACGCACTCTTCAAGTTGTGGCGACGAACCGATGTGAATGTCTCGAGCCCAAACCTGGTGCATGCTCTGCCCTCCAAAAAAGAACTGTCCCAAGTCTGTTTGCCACGCGACTTCCCATCGTGGCCGGCCCGGAACGTAGCATGACTCCGCAGTCGCAGTTTCTTTCCTTCTGACTACTACTTGATACTTACATAACCAGAAACTAGCATCTTGAAAGCTCCCTTTTAGTCTCATCAAGTTGGAGTCCTGGACCTTTCAGTTGTCCGAGATTCTCAGATGCGTTTAATATGGGGTACGGTATGCTTAAATTTCGCGATCAGCTACTTATGACGACAGTGGTTACAATAATTACACTGACGTGTTTCATAACGCGACCCATCATTTTGCTCAGGCCACCGTTCTCGCAGGTATGTCCGGGTCCTTTGTCCGTGTTGCATATTGCTCGATTGTTGTGCATCAGGTCAGCGACTACAAAATGGGGAGGTTGACTTGAGTCTGAGATCGGCGTACGGTATGATGGGTGTCAGCCTCAAAACACCACCTTGCCAACATCGAGAAGTCGTTTTTCTTGCTAATCGATCCCTACGCGCGGCTGCCAGTCCGATTGGACACAGCATCAAGTTGCGAGCCTTGGTACCTTACAGTAAATTCTATTGTATCCGTCATGACCGTCATCTATGTATCATCTATAGTAGATTTCCAGCTACATACTCACTTAGTCTAGCAGGGCATGTGCGGCCTGCAACACCACCACCGCACTCGCCGATCCACCCATCGCAACCGTCATCGCCGCACCCACGTCCCCGATCGTTTGACGCATACCCTCCAGCCCGACCGGGCTAACCCGGGACCGACATGTTTCCAGCAGACGCTTCATCTCGACGTGGTGGCTCTCCTTCGCGAGGCGTCGCGACCGACCCGCGACGAGCAGCAGGCGGGAGGTATCTCGGAGCGAACGGGCATGGCGGATGGCAGTATGCACGGGCGCGGGAGTGTGCGCCTCTGAAAAGTGGATGCGTGCGAGGGCGGGTTGGAGGCCAGGTATAGTGGCATTGGTGGCGGCGTTAGGATTGGATCCGAAGGAAGGTGAGGCGTATTTAGACCATGCGATCCGATCGGCGACTTCAGATTGGAGACGCATCTGGGGCGTTGGTTGACCGTACACTGTATCCGGGAAACCAATTGTCTGTGTGAGAGGGAGAGGGAATGTAAAAACAGGGTATGATGAGTGATCAAAAGTGCATCTAACTCCATATGAGAGCACATACCGACACCGCCGAAGGTACCTCGACATGCGGGGAAAGCTTCCCATCCGACTTGGCCTTATCAGCGAGATGCGCCACCGGTAGTCGTGCCAGTTCCTCTCCCAGACTCATACCCTCACCCACCACTCCGTCCCGCTTCACCATCCTCACCACCGTTGCCGTCACGCTCGGATTCAAACAAAGCTGCACCACAGACTCGAGGGCCAGTCGATCGTCCGGTCCCCCAAAGAACGGGAAAAAGATGTGCAGGGGTCCCCCGACGCGCACGCTGGACCGATCGCCCGTGTCAATGAACAAGGCCACGTCCGTCTTACTCTGTGCGAACACGCTCCGTACGAACTGAGAGTGTACGGGTGATTTGTCCTTGCTTCCCCAGACGTTTCCAAACAGGACGTCGAACGGATTATAATCTGACTTGGTGACCCTTGCCGTCGTGCCCCCCGGAGTGACGTCTGGCGTATCCATGGCCGTAGCCGCCAGAGCCGTAGACGGCAACCACGGGAGCAACACTAGGTGCGACCCATGCCTCTGTGCATGCTCCGCAACGCTCCGCGCAAAGCCGTTGTACGGCACAACCGACAGCGACGTCGTGACCTCCAAATCGTTCAACTCGCCAAACATCCGGAATATACCTAGCATCGGGTCCGTGTGGAGCAGGCTATCGGCTGCCGATGACTTCATCATCGCAGACGTCCGGTCAGAGAGTTCGATCAACTGGAGTGCCTCCACGCTCGCGCACGGCATCTGTAACATGTCTACTGTGTCCACCGTGGTTGTGACCGACTCGACGTCCGACGGGGTACTCCGTGGCGGAAGGAGGAGTTGTGTGAGTGCCATTGCACCTGGGATGTGGTCCAGTTTATCGAGAACGACCGTGAACCGGTGTCGCCAACTTGAAGACTCCTCTTCGGACAGCACGGACGCCTTCTCATCATATTTGCAGAATTCACCGCCTTCCATAGGTGGTGGTGCGGTCTCACCAACCCGGATGCGGCGTTCCGGTGGGTAAAGTACCGCCACGAGAGGTGTTGCCATTAAGGTGAGCGTCAATGCTTCTAAGATGAACATGGAGAACACCTTCTGGGAAAGAATCCCAGCCTGGAGACCCAAATTCAGGACGATGAGCTCGACCAGGCTATCGGAGAAGGTGAACGGATGGATGGACGCGGGAATGCTTGACGACGAACCCTTTACAACTCATCAATGCACCAACCGTGCTTGATTCACGCCAGCCGTAGCCTGCCACCCGTGACGCAATCGTACATCCACCGAACTTTCCAGAGAAAGAAAGAGCAATGATGGCGATAGTGAAGGCCCAGGTAATACCTACGTGGACAATCAACTCCAATCGCAATGGGATTCGTTGAAGAAACCGACCGTTATCAAGCAATCTCAGATTCGTATTCAAGCCGGATAGTGTGAAATACTTTACAAACAACGTGAGAGTGGACCTGAAAACGATGACGAGATACTTACAAGAGGAAGGAACACAATCGAAATCATGTCTTCAAGTTTTTCTGTGAGAGTGATGGCGAGACCACCCTCTCGTGGGATGGTAAGTCCAGCATGGAATGCGCCTGCGAATTAATTAGACAGAGTTGTCACTGAACTACGCTCAACGCACCAAAGATGGCATTCATGCCGATGCTATCGGTAAAGAAGCCGCAAGCCCATACAAGAATTATCACCACAGTCATGTAGAACATCGTAGGTCCGTTCTCTATGCTGCCTGTCTTGCGGGCTAGCCAGTGCATGGCAAATTTGACTGGTATTGACAGGAAGATGGTGAAGGCGATGCAAACCAGCAGGATCCATAGCGCGGACAAGCCAGACCCAGCGTTCACAAGGGCCACACCTAGTGCGAACAAGGTCCACCCCACAATGTCGATACCGACGCCTGCGGACAGAACCATGATACCGACATGTGTATCGAGCAATTTGAGTTCCGTGAGGATACGACACAGAACGGGGAACGATGTGATGGAGTATGCAATAGCTGTAAAAAGCAAAAAGTAGGTGAAGGGGACGGAAGGGTCGATGAAGTGGTAGTACAAAGGGATTGAGAGGCAGGCCCCGATACCAAAGGGAAGAGCGATACCAGCCAAGGATAGAGTGATGGACACGCGTGCATTGCGCTTGACGATGCTCGTGTCGATTTCGAGACCAACCATGAAAACGTACAAACAGAGACCAATGTTGGCTGCAAGTGACAAGTATGGGAGGGATACCGCAGGAAAGATACTTTCGGTGAAGCCTGGTATCCTTCCGAACGCAGTTGGACCTGGAAAGATAGTTGAGCAATGCGAAGATGGCAGCGTAACTGAAGTACCTAGCAGAATACCGCAGAGCACCTCGGCAATGACTTTTGGTTGTCTGAGTCGGCGGAGACCAAGGGAGAGCAGCTGTACCGTGATGATGATGATAGCTATCCAGCATTAGGAAGTGAAGAATACTCTGGCGTGGGTGGCTTACCGACTTGAATGATCCACAACCGCAAAGGATCTGTTTGTGTAAACTCTACAGGATTCGTTCCAGTAATGAGGCTGCCCTGTCTAAGGGATCAGCTTGAGAATCTGAGAGAGAGAGAGAAGGAGACCTCTTCAGCACCCTCTCGCTTGGAGAGGAAGGAAACGGTAGGACCAGAGAGGATGGGCATTGCGGCATTGACAGTGAAACCAAGAAATGGAGATGAGTCTCAGGCTAGGAAGGGAGGCTAAGGTAGCTCCGCAGGCATGGATGGAGAACTTATACGTTACTGTTCTGGATGTGGTGATGGGCTGTCGACCCAGTCATGATATGGGAAGCCTAGCCATATCAAGTTCGTTGTCGACATTGTTCTTGGCACCAGACCATTGATTCAGACTTACCAGTGAATGGGGTCCACAGTTTACGTCGCTGTTGCCGTGTTGTGGTGATAGTCTTGGTGTTAGTCAGGGACGTCATTAGAGCCGACATGGCGCTCATGACCTTATTGACCTCAGGAGTGTACCAGGTGGGAAATGGAGGTTATGTCCCCGACCGTGACAGGTAACTTGCTCGGGCTCGGGAACTTTAACTTTGCCGTCTAATCCGAATGTCTATCCAATACCTCCCCTTGCTATTGCTGCTATGCCATTCAAGGAGTCCCACTATGTACGATCTCGTACCGTGCCTTGCCAGTGACAACTTCATGATTACACTGATAAGTAGACGCCCGGAATTTGCTTCAAGTCACCGCATGGAGATACACGCAAAAGGACCACGTAGTAGATATGACCTGCGGGCAGTGTCGATAACGACAATCGCAAGATTCCAGTAGAACATTCCCTCACGAGTCACGGTAGACCCTTCAAGTTAGTATTCCTACGTCGTGGCACCGTGGGATCCCCGTTCGTACGTCCATGTGACTAGCCGCCGCTAGACCTACCGCCCAAACCGCGACTCGGACTCCGGCATCCCTTCATTCACCCATCCCCGTCCCTCCAAGTTTCACCGCACTGACCTTCTGGCCCTCCTCCAGGTGGTACGCGCACATGCTCACAGAACTCGAGATTATAGTGATTGATTGGACATGATCACAGAGTCAATCATACATTTGGACTCAATCCATCGAGCTGGGACTTGAGGCCTAGGGGTGGGGTGGAAGAAGCGACCCACCCCCGCACCCTTCGTGACCGCAGACTCGGTATACAAGAAGGAAGCAGGGGTTCTGCCCCCTTTGATTCATAACCGGGTAAATGATTTCCGGCCCGGGGCGGCTTGACTCGTTACTAGGTGACAATCATCCATGCTGTGGGCCTCTTGCTGTAACGAGCAAACGTCCCAGGTAGCGATCCATGAGCGCATCACTCAAGCCTTTCAGCTTACTGACACAAATCCAATACAGGTACATCCAGCACACCGGGGATAATGACATTTTTGTGATATGAAAATGTGATTAAAGCATCTCTGGAATTTTGACAGTGGTGAGAATGATCCGCTCTTCACGGTACCTAACCTTAACCACTGGCACGAGAGGCCTTTCCTCTTATAGACTAGACATTATAGATGTGGATGTGGATGTGGATCTGACTTAGCTTTTCCTACGACTCACAACCAATGCAAGCAATCCAAAAATCCAAAACATCCAGGCAGGTGGCGGCTCCGGGCCCCGAGGCCTGAGGGCCATGTGATTTAGGAATAACCAAAGGAAAATAGCCTTTGTGAAAAAAAGTGTACTACATGTTGAGCATGCCCCAGCACCCCCTTTCAAAACTCACTTCTGGGCTCTTGTCTGATCAATAGCCGCCTGCTCGTCGTTGGCAGGCTGTGCGCGGTATCGACTGACAGTTTCCGTCTCGTTAAAAGAGGGACAGCAAGAAAGGCTGATCAAGGAAAAAGATTCGAAGAAGGAGATGGCTCTTTCTTGGTATATCTTTTTTGTTCTGTCACTTGCTCCACACTAGCAAGGGACTTCGCCCTAAGGATGTTTAAACCAGACTTCCATTAAAAATTAATTAATTGCCCATCTGCGCCTGGCACTCCAAGCGTGAATTATAAGTCCTGAAGCGTGGATGATCACAAGACGACCATATGTTGGGTAAATAATACCAGGCGGGAGGTCTCTTGGAGCGCGTCGGGGTGTGCGCCTCCGGAAGGTGGATGCGTCGGGTTTGGACACGCAACCTAATCGGTAGTTTCAGATTGTTCACGGGAAGACACCACCGCCAAAGAACTCTCCCACTTTATCATCCTCACCGCCTTCTTCGTCATGCTCAGACTTGAAACAAAATTGCACCACAAAATCTAGCGGGCCCGCGCACACCGAAACAATCTCTCGTGTCCATGAACGAGGCCGCGTCCATTTTGCTCCGTGCAAACACGCACCGTACGAACTGGAAGTGCACAGGTGACTCCGAGTCGTCCTTGCTCCCCGGGACCTTGCCAAACAAGACACCAATCAAGTTATGGTCGGACTTGCTGACCTTTGGTGTACTCGCGACCTCAGGCATACTACAGTCGTAAGACGAGGTACGACACATGCATTTGCGCAAGGTCGTCGTGACCTCCAACTCGCTCAGCCCGCCAAAAATCTGAAATATATCAGCATCGGGTCCGTGTGGATTAGGCTGTCGGCCGCCAACGACTTCGTCATCATAGATGTCCGGTCAGAGAGTCCCGCGGTATTTGCATCTTGTCCACCGTCCTGGCCGACACAACGTCCAACGGGGTACGCCGTAGCAGAAGGAGGAGCTGGGTGAGTGCCATCGCACCCAGATGTAGCCTAATTTGTCGAGGACGATCGTGAACCGGTGCCGCCAAGGCTCCTCTTCGGACAGGACGGATGCTTGCTCATCCGATTGACAGAATCCACCGCCTTCCATGGTGGTGTGATCTCACCAACCTGAGTGCGGCGTTCCGGCGGGTAGAGTGCTGTCATGAGAGGTGTCATCCTTACGTGAGTATGAGTGCTTCCAGAAAGACCATGGGGAAAAAATGCCTCCTGGTGACCTACATTCAGGACGATAAGCTCGATAAGAAGGTGAATGGATGAAAGGATATGGGACTGCTTGACGGCAAACCCTTTACAACTCATCAGTACACCAATCGTGCCTGATTCACGCCGGCCGTGACGCAATCATACATCTACTATACCTTCCGGAGAAAGCAAGAACAATGATGGGGCAATAGTGAAGGCCCAGGACCCAAGTAATACCTACTAGGAGTGGACAGTCAACTCCGATCACAAAAGGGGTTCATTAAAGTAACCGACCGTTATCAAGTAATCCCTGATCCGTAATCAGGCAGAGACTTGACATATATAGCGTTGAGAATGGAGCAGATTGAGATGATGAGATACGTACAGTACGAAGGAACACGATCAAAATCAGGCTTCGAGTTTCTCTGTGAGGATGATGGCGAGTCGTGGGACTGTCCGACAGCAAGGAATGTGCCCGCGAGACAGTCTGCCAAGAGTTGTACAAATAATGCTATGCGGCTCGTAGTCACTATGGTGAGGTCCCCGGGGTCAATACTCCGCTTCGGCCGATTTCCGATGTACCTCTACTAGGGGTATTACTACTTATGTAGAAGACGGAGAAACACGGATGGTGTGCATCGCGGCCCAGCCGAGAAGTTTTTTTTTGCAGAGGTCACCGATCAGCAAAATGACCTGCCATTAGCCGAGACACAGTCAATCTGGGATAGGCTGTACGGGTCTAGCCAGACTCGGTTCATTTCAGGTTGATAATAATCTTGGCAAATTGAAAAGACCCTCGTATAGCCGAGACAGCGTGTCCGTGCTAGCCCGGCTGAGATAGCCCCTTGGATTAGATTACTATAAATACGTACTGTGTAACCTAGTTGTCATCTAGATCACGATTTGATGCATTCACAGTCTGGTTATGTCAAATGAATCCGACATTGTACATTGTATGGCTATTCATGCAACCATGAGCGGCGTTTGTCCGTGGGGTCGACGTAGTGCTCGATCTCGCCTCGCGGACCCGCAAGAAACCCGCACGCAGCAAGACATCGTTAAGGAACGATCTGGGCGGAGCAAACGATATATGTCCATTGTTGAGTTCGGGCAGACACGAAAAGTGGAGAAGGTCACTCAGTGGCCCTTGGCGGTTTTGAATTAGAGGCGCATATCGAGGATGACATGAGCCAGGGAAAATGTGAGATGTGAATGGCGTACCCGGGGTGTTGGCCCGTGGGACCAATGCTACTGGCAAACTTATCAGATTAAATGCTTATCGAGTGTCTAAAGACAGATAGGAGGATGTCATCTTAGTATTCGTTTACCTTATCGTCTAGCAACTGGTCCGCGATGTTCCAGACCTTTCTCTTTATCTTGTTGTCCTTCTTGGGGGGCGGTTGGGTGTACCGTGGAAGCGTTTATCGGGTGACGGTGGGGATATTATCAATTGATCCGTCTCATGCTGTGCGGGCGTCGAGAACGGCTATGAGAGCGATAAGGGACGGAGTTCCGCTGGACCAGAGGATCGTGTTCATACACATAGGAGTGTAGAATTGTGGTTTTACTAACATACCGGTCGGAGGACTCGGGACAGAGGTTCTTCGACGCGTCCTATCTACTCGATAACCGCAGGCGCTTGGACGTTGTGCATCGTCAGCTCATACTTTCACCATGAAACCTTCATGCTTCTGGCTCAAAGCTATGAAACGATATTATCAGCTAAATCATCAGAGCGATCCAACATTGCCAATTCCCACCGGGCCTGTATGTTCAAAATGCTCGTTTGGAAAGGCAGCGATTTATGTCAAAATATACAGGGAGACATACCCAGTAAATCAGAAGCAATACCTCTAGAATCAGGGATATGGCTGATTACCGCCCCTCGTGGGTGCTTGATATTCTCAGCGATTACATTAGTCATTAGTCGTGAACACCTGACCCAGGAATGACTGGTTACATATGACCACGCCATGAGCCAGATTCGTCGAGCAATCCGTTGTAGAATACACCCGGATGGAATCAACTAGCCGTCTATACTCACGGGCACGTACCACACCGCATCAGAGTCCCACTGGCATGTGAGTGAGTTCTTTCCAATCGCAATTTGCTTCATATGCTAGCCAAGGTTCGTGTATGAGAGGCTGCCCTGTACTGTCGTTCCGTAGACATCCCTAAAGATAACGTCAAATTGGGCAGGTGCACTGGTGAAGGGCTCAGACCCGCTCGGGATGGCCTTGGTTCCATCTCAAGATCATTTGGAAATGCCCCGTGCAAGAACAACGACCATTATTCCTAGCCATGTCCTGAAGAAGGCTCGAGGGTGTCGATGATGTAGCATTGGACACGGTGACGCCGAATAGATGTGGGCAGCCTTGACTACTGTTGGCCCTGCTGCAGCTCGATCGGAAGATTTTATTTCAAAGCCAGCGACTTGGAAGTGAGGCTTTCAAGCTGTGCCACAGGTCAGTAGTAGTCACGTGTACTCGAGAGCATCCGGGGAACCAGCAGGGAATCAGAACATACCAGTTGGGCCAACAAATTCTCGACTAATGATTAAGGGACATACGAGTGGACAATCTCAGTCCAAGATGTTTAGCTGTTCAACCAGCTACAATTCACCAGACTGTCCGACTCGGCCATATTGCCACATTATCAGATTGTTTCAGAACTGATTTGCAGCTGAGATAGACATGAAGACATTCAATCGGATCAATTGCTCATACAGCCCTTGAAGTAGTATACTCGAGTCTTGCAAATACACATTTTGGGGTATGGGTATAAATCAAGGAGCTGGAAGCAACCAAGCGAGTCCAAGATATCAAAGGGAACAATCACCTGTGTTCTATAATCGTCTGAAGATCTCGAGCATCAAGCATACTCAGAAAATCAAAGGGACAACCATCACAATTAAGGACAAGGCTCATCATGTCGAGGGTGCTTGATATTCTTCGAAAACCCCAGCGATTGCACCTTCGATGGCAACATCGTAGAACGGAGCAGTGGTCGTGCCATTGATGCCGTAGTATGTTGTAATACCGCCTCCAGCATCCGTGAACTCTCCAAGCTGTGTCAAGGAAGTGACGTTGAACTGATAAGGAATGTTACCAGTATTTGAACAGCCGGAGAATGATGCGTTGATCTCATTGTTCGCAGCATCGATGCTCAAGCTGTACAGGTTGTCGTCCGTGACGGCGTAGGTCGCCCATGCCGAAGAGAATGCACCTAACTGATTGAATGAAGGGAGAGCACGGCCGAGGAACGCAGCCTCGTGAACTAGAAACACCACATTAAGTTCAAATCATCCGACCCTGGTACAAATCTCTCCCTACCTGATCCACTGGTAGTTTCTGTTTGGTAAAAGATGTGTGAGTCATAGTAGGCCGCGCTATAACCCCAGACTGATCCACCAGTATACTTGGTTATGTAGGACGGCAAGGGATTCTCGGAGAACATGTGTCTGATTACAGTCAGACCATCGACAGCAATCTCGCCGTCCGTCACAGTGGAGAGGACCCCGATACTATTACTCGGCATTAGTCCTGAATACCTCCAACATTGACCCAGAAATGACTGCTTACACGTGACCGCGAATCAAAGGCACGGAACCAAACCATGAGCCAGATTCGTCGAGCAATCCGTTGTAGAAGTCAACATTTGGACGGAACGCATCAAGGGTTGCCCTATAATACAGGTCAGCAATTCCACAACCACCGAATTTTAAGACGTACGAGAACGAATTTAATGTCAGTTGGTAGCCATCTATGCTCACAGAAACGTTGTACCACAATCCATCAGAATCCCACGTGAGTGAATTGCCGGCAATCGAAATCTGATTGGCATTCCAGCTATTTGTGTATGAAAGGCTTCCCTCCGCTGTAGTCTGGACGGTTGACCCATTGAATCCGAGCAAAATGTCAAAGTGGGCAGGAGAAGCCCCAGACCCGCTCGGATTGCCTTGATTCCACCTCAAGATCACTGGGAGTGCTCCATGTACGAACAACGACCATTGTTCCCAGCCCTGTCCTGAAGAAGGGTCGATCTGCGGAAGGGTGTCGAAGGCGTTAGGTACGGTGACACTGGAAGCACTGTTTCCCCCCGTGCAGTTGTACAGATTGGTTGTCTTATAAGCATCATAGTCAGAACCTGGTTGGAAGGACAACGCCAAATGGATGTAGACAGCGGTAACCACTGCCGCGATGAGATGGCGAAAATGGAGCATGGAGGGTCGGAAGTTCAAGGCCCAACCAAACCATTTGAGCACATATATACATTTGTACTGAATTCTATTAATTGAAAGGTGAGCAAAACAGTTTATGTAAAGCCAGGTGATGGCCGAATGCCACCTTGGAGCCTACTGTTTCAGAGGTTAGCAACGTGTGGTGATCCATAATGCAACATGCCTTAGTGCACGAATGGTCCTAACCACGTGCAGAAAATCAGGGTTTGGCCGTGGTCGGGGAGTTGGGCAAACTCACGAGGGAGTCACTTTTTCACTCCCTCACTGGCGTCGCGCCCGAATTCGCTTCCCATTCGAAATGGAATAGCCAACTACATAAGTGACGAATGTGCGCTTATGTCACGTCGCGCTGTGATGGCACCTAGAAGCATAAATGAAGTCAAGATTCTTCGCGAGATTTATTAATCAGAACATAGCCAGAGTCTGTAAAGGTTGCCGAGATATGAAAGCACGAAACGCAGTCTCAAGTTTTCCATGAGGTATGTTAGCGGGATAGAGGACCACTGCTTTGCACCCCTAAACACAATTGTGCAAGAAGCCTTTCTCTGAAGATCGAGTGTGAAAGCATGGGTGAGGTCTCATTTCGTTTGACCTATGCAAATGCCATTGCACAAAACGTTTTTAGCTTGGTCACCCCAAAGGAGAGAAATACAAAAGTAATAAACATATCACCGACGACTCCTTGCAGCGATCCTTTTGCTCTTTCCTGGACGCTTGCTCCCACCTGCGCGTTTGCTGCCAGGCGTACGCTTCCCTCCAGCTGCATGCTGGTTCCTCGGTGGACCGCTCCGCTTACTGGTACTACTGTTGCCTTTTGGACGTTTGGCGGCCGGGCGATCAGAGATTGCATCTTCGACGGCAATGTCGAAGGCCTCTCCGTCGGCGTCCTGATTGTCAAGGGCGCCTTTACGTTCTATGTGATGAAAGTATGAGCCACCTTTCACGTTCTTGATTGTGTCCGCAGCCTACTTCGTTTGAGTGACTTCAGCCGCTCATCCATTTCCTTCTTCCCCTTCTCCCTCTCGCGCTGTTTCTCGAGCTGTACTTGTTTACCAAACTTCTTGGCTGCGCGTTCCTTTCGCTTTTCCTCGGTCTTTTTAATTCCAGCACGTTCGTCGAGTAACCGGGAGCGGATGCGTTCCATGTGTGCATCTGACTTGACCATTTCGGCGAAATAGTCGGAAGGACGGGTGAACGAGAATGAATGGGATGCTGCGAGTGTGCGAGCTTGGTTTGCCGAGTATAACGCTTGTTTGTAACTAGAAAGGTCAAGAGCTAAACGTATAAGGTGAGGATGTTTACTTACAAGGCGAGTTCGCGATTCAGGTCATCATCGACCTCAACGTTGATCGTTTCTGGGAATGAGACGACGAGCGTTTCTGTCCATGGTAATGAAGGATCGAGCTGAATCGCCTCGCATATTCGACGAAGAGCGTCCTATAGATTAATGAAATGAGCAAAAAACCAACTTGGCGAGGAAAGAGACGCAACGGTATTGTCGATGTCGACTTTTTGTTCTGGTATAGCATCTTCGTCGAGAACGAGTTCTTCGATGTCATCTTCGTCTAGAGCAACCTCCTCATCGCTCTCTTCTTCTTGAATGTCTGGCTCTGGTTGTGCCACTTTTTTGGGATTCTTGCCCATTGCTAGCTTGTCGCTGTGGTCGACGACGACGCCTTTGCAAACCGCTACCGGATAAGGAAAGGTTGACGACCTTGAAATCTTTTTGGCTTTGACCACTCCGCATCTCTACCAAAAGGTCTCATAGATCACGATGGTGAGCACTTCTTTGCAGTGATTGTCCGCTTGGCATTGTATGACCTTTATCAGCGACCAATTCTATTGCAAGGCAAGCACTACTTTGTACGACTCTCTCGCGATCAGAACTCAATTGAAATCAGGTCACGAGCGTTCTCTAACGCAGATAAAATTCAACGCCGAGGGCGATCTTCTTTTCTCATGTTCAAAAGACCACATCATCAACGTCTGGTTCTCCCATAACGGTGAACGGCTTGGGACATATGATGGTCACAACGGGACAGTGTGGACGATCGACGTCGATTGTGCGTTTTGCTCATGCCCATCCGTCGTCTGAGAGCTTACTTGAATTAGCACAATCCAGATTTTTAGTTTCTGGTTCAGCAGATAACGAACTGCGCCTGTGGAACGTCTCGAACGGGAAATGTCTGTATGTGTGGGAGTTCCCGACCGCGGTGAAACGGGTTGTATTCAGCGACGATGACGAGAGAGTTGTCTGTATCACCGAGCAACGTATGGGGCACCAGGGTGCCGTTCGCGTCTTTAGATTAAACCGCGACGGTGATGGAACAGAACGTTCGTCCTTTTTTCTCCAGTGGCACAACATCACAACACGCCGCTCAAGTGTTACTGTTACAGAATCACGCGAACCCGAACACATGTTCAACCCCATTGGTTCCAAAGCCACAGTGTGCGCCTTTACCTACACACCCAACATTATCCTCACCGGACATGAATCTGGCAAGGTCGCCCTTTTCGACGCTGTCTCGGGGACTGAGATTGCAAACAACGAGCGTGCACACATGGATACTGTGACAGATCTCCAGCTCTCACTAGATCGAACTTATTTCGTGACAAGTAGCAAGGACAAGACAGCACGGGTTAGTCGTCCCATCATTCGTTTTTTTTTCCAGCATTCAAGACGGTTCGCTCATCCTTACGGGTCTCCCAGCTACACGATACCAAAACTTTACGCGTGCTCAAGACATATTCTACCGAGACACCGCTCAACAGCGCGGCACTCGCACCAAACAAGCCATATGTGCGCACGAACTATCTTTCTTTGCGTGCCTATATTCAAAGAAACATAGGTTCTCCTCGGTGGAGGACAAGAAGCGATGCAGGTCACAACGACGTCGTTGCGACAGGGAAAGTTTGAAACCCGCTTCTGGCACAAGGTATTCGAGGAAGAAGTTGGGCGCGTCAAGGGGCACTTCGGTCCTGTGAATACGTCAGTCGCTTCTTGAACCTGCAGATGGCATATTGACTGTATGGATTAGTATCGCAGTCCACCCTGACGGAACCTGTTATGCGTCTGGAGGAGAGGATGGTTTCGTACGGGTTCATCACTACGAAGAATCATATTTCCGAGCCAAACCCTACGGAGACTTGGAGATCGAGGATTAGTCAATAACCTGTATTCTACCTCCCATAACAGGGAAATCTATTCTCAGCTCCTCTAGCGAGTGTAAGTCTTACATTGGGGGATTCGTACATTCTAATACTCAAGCACCTACGTGCACAAATGCAATTCTCTGTGCCAGCGGCACACCCTTTTCGACTACTGTCAGCGCTTCACTGAGTGATTGCGCAGTACTCGTATACTGTACCAACCCTCCTGCTTTTAAAATGACTCTTTCGTAGAATGCAGCGGCCACGCGTTGCATCACTTCGTCATCAACCGGCCACAGTGTTCCAACCACGCTCCGGATGCCCAAATACTGCAGCGAAGGGGCTAGATGCATCGTTTCCTCTGGCCCAGTATCATCCCCTCTGTTACACCGTCCAGACAAAAACGCAAACTCCACCTGAGGGCGCGCCTTGGAGATGTCGTATAGTGACAGCATGCCGTCTCTCGTTGCAAACCCCGACTGGCATGCTAAGCTGGAGTTGAGCGAAGCGGGACACGCCAGATGAAGCCACACCGGTTCTCGAAATGCGGCGAGAACGGCGTCTGAGCTCACTTCCTCGCCTTCCATCCGCCTGAACGGCATGTTCGGCGGAATGTGATTGCGCAACAGATCGAGTTCCTGGTAGGTCTCCGCATCGGACGCTGCATGCCCGATCGCGACGATCGTGGGTGCCATGGTCGTCGGGCTGGCCAACACTTGCTTCGACCTTTTGCTCTTGAGAAAGCCCCGGATCATGCTTGAGCGACGAGACCGCGACGCTTCGTGCGTTGTTGCCGTTCTGGCGCGTATCAGGGCTTCGAGGGTAGGCGTGTATGAGGAAACGTAGAGCTGTGATAAGCTCGGCTCGTTCTGCTTATATGGGCCCGCAGCGTGCAGGGGTACCGAAGTGAATACGCCGGTAGGGCACCACCACAGGCGGGAGCTTCTTGGGGCATGAGGTGTTAGATGTTGGACGATCGGGAAGACGACGACGTCCCAGAGGTTCGACAGGAGATCTTCTAGGGCTTTTTCACCGTCGGCAGTGACGAGGTTCCCGGTCAGCTCTCGAAAACGCGCCACCATCCGCAAGACATCGTCGGGCGTCGTACGCAAGAGTGGAACGTGGATGGGCGACATAGTGTGCAGTAAGATGAGAGCATCACAGGTGTGCTGGCTAGCGTTGAGGATGATGACTGGACCATCTATCGCGGCCCTGTCGAAGTCGGAGAAGACCACGGACTTCAGAAATGATTTGAAACCCTCTACGCGCCGGATCTGTTCAACGACTGTCTCCCTTTCTTTCAGCATAGGTTTAGTGTCCTTGGGTGGTCTCGAAGTGCCAGGGACCCGCTCAAGCTGGGATGAGAGACGCTGAAAGTCGTCCGCTAACGAGGCCCCATACTCTCCCGTGAACCGCAGTTCGTCCAGGCAGGTCCTGACTCGTACCACCTGGGACCACAGGAGTGATCTCCCGCCTTCGAGCGCTTCGATTGCCTCCGCTGGGCCCTGGAAGCGCAGTGCAAAAGAAGCGCCACCGGACGCCAGATTGGAACAATATCTCCTCGCCAAACCTTGTCGGAGCTCAGGGGAGCGCACCGCCAAGATATGGCGATCGAGTAGACGGAGCGCGCTACGGTATACGTCGATGCCTGAACGATGACTACACACCTCTGCTTCCCTGACGCATTGCAGCGACGCACGAAACGCAGGCCACAAAGAGCCACTAGCGACGTTCATACTGAGCTCATGAAGCCCAAAAGCCTCGTGGAGATCAGAGGGTTTCTGTTCAAGGAGAAAGCGAAAGTAGTGCGTCGACGCTAGTTCGGCGTAGACGTCTGCAATGAGCGGGTGAGTCAAAGTGCAAAGATCCTTGGCAAGGCGGAGATGTTGGAATATGGGCTCGACATCCTTGGCCTCCCAGGGAAGGACGCGTGCTCTTAAGATACGGGCAAGCAATAGATTGCAGGCTACTCGTAATGAATCTGATGTGTGCTGCGTGTTCATGGATGTGGTACAGTGGAAGTGGGCTTCGTCGAGGTCCAATTCGTTTCCGGTTTCTTCAAAGCGCAGTAATAGGGTGGATGCGAGCGCTTGGTATGATGTTGCTTGATTAGGATGACCAGGAGCTAGCAGCTCGAGCGCTTCACGACAATAGGAGATGGATCTGTCCAAGTCAATGATTCCTCCATATAATCTGAAGCGCCGCTCCAGACTGTCCACACTCTTTGTCAGGATGGTTGTGCGATGGGGGTGATCTTGTGAAGTCTCGATCAGCGCTTCATTGTAATGGTCAATGGCAGTATGAAGGTCTTCAGGACTGCCGAATTGCTCGAAGCGCAAATCTAGGCATGTACCCAGCGCTTCAAGCGTGACGACGCGGCGCGCTACATTCTCGGAGTGAATTTCCAAAGCGAGGAAATGTTTCTGTATAGCTTCCTCGAGGTCGTTCAAATTTCCCAGTCTTGAGAAGCGGAGGAACAAGGCATTCCCTAGACCGTCCAAGAAGATCCCCTCGTTTTTGTGATCGGAGTCAAGGAGTTCTAGCGCGGTGCGGTAATGTTCAATTGCGAGCTCGAGATCGGGAAGATCAGAAAATAGCTTGTAACGCATGACGAGCGCGTCCGCTAGATCATGAAATGCCGTGTATTGCGATGCATCTTCAGTAGACAGAAGCTCGATCGCTAGTTGGAGGTTCTTCACCGCGGTCTGTAAGTCTTCGGCATTTCCATACGATTCAAATCGTCTGACGAGTGCGGTCGAAAGGCACGAGAGTGAGTGGAAACGATCTGGATGACCTTTGCTCATGCCCTGGAATGCGAGAGATGAACATTCAATGGAGAGCTCTAGGTCTTTTGGATCGTTTTCCAACTTGAAGCGAGATAAGAGAGCGTTGGCGAGATTATAGTACGACGTCAATTTATCCTCGGAAGATGAAGAATCCACGACAGCACGATATTGGCGAATTGCGTCGTTGAGATCTGAGACATCTCCGGAGCGCTGGAATCGGGAAAATAGGGCGCTGGCATAATTCATGAGGGGCATCAGACGCCCGTTAGGAGGAAGTATGGAAAGTGCCGTGTTAAAATGCTCGATTGCCAGTTCAATATCCTTGCGCATGCCAAGCTGGCCGTGCCGAACAAGCAACGCTGTAGCAAAGTTAGACAACGTCTTGGCTCGCCCTGGATGCCCAGGAGGGCGAAGGTCCAATGCCGCAAGATGACACTCCACCGAGTGATCCAGGTCAGCTAGATCTCCGTGACGCTGAAAGCGGATAGATAGTACGTTTGCGAGATTGCTGAACAATTTGCTTCGTGCATCATCAGGCAAACTGGTAGATGACCTGGCCAGCGTCAGCGCTGAGCGGTAACGAACGATGCATAAGCTGAGGTCCGAGGGATTGCCTTGGGTTTCGAAGCGCGAGTAGAGATCGTCACCGAGACGAACGAGTGTGTTGAAATCCTGTAAATCGAGTTTGGTGAACCTTAGCAAAGGATCAAACATGCCGCTCACAGTCATGCAGTTGAGTTGGATACAGTCTATGTCTATTTTCGGAAGGGCAATTGAAACAGTTCAACAGAGCCACCAGCTCTGTTATGTGGGAAGAAGGGCGTAAGAGTGGGCTCCCATACCTCACACTGGTTGAGATAAATGTGTGAGCCATTGCATTAAATAGGTGAAGAAGTGCGTGATGTGGAGTCATGTCACAGAACTGACAAAGCCGTAGGAAACCACTCAGCACTGGCGTCTTACCAACCTGCGAGAAAGCCCAGGAGAGCCCACGTCAAAACAGTGTCACATGTCGAGAAGGAAGCCTCGGGTACGATCTGTGAAAAGGGCTCGCTTGATTGCTCCCAGCTCCCTTATTCATGCCCATCGTCACGAAAATTAGCTCCGGTAATTGCATGAAGAGGCCCGAGGATATCAAGCAGCTTCAAGGACCGTACCAGGTGCAATCGATATCTTGAGGGTCTTCATCTCTTCATGTCGATGGCATCTCCAAGAGGATGGAGCGTGCACGGGCGTCTGGAAGATGTATATATTTGCCGGGACCGAATATGAACCGATCAGGAAGCGGGCGAGTTTTCATGACCGCAAGGTGGAGTGTGAACATTTGAACACGGATGACTTTCCCACTGTGTTACATACAGCGTTGACACTGTGTGCGACCGATAATCCTGCATCTCTGAGTTAGTACTCAATGATGCCACGCAGCGCTGGTAGCAGCCTCAGTGTCCTACCTCGGAATATCCTCCGACCACCCTTCATCTTGCCGCGAAGCGCCAGTCACAAATCGATGTGCCCGAGGGAGAAATGCCTTCAGAACTGGCTTATCTGTTCGCAGTGCAGGTATCTCTCCCTGAGTGTCTCGAGCGAGTCGATCTAAACGATCCGCCACGGGGCAGGCAATCTGGCGATATGATCAAGTCCGACAGTATGGCAGACCCCCAGCTAAAAAGCTGGACAATTCTAGGCGAAGCAACTGAGCTCGCTGTGGAACTGCTCGATTCTAGTACTGGCAGCAGGCTGTGGCCCGGCCCGGGACTTCCGTCCTCTGATGACGTAAACAACGATGGAAAGTAATCTGAACCAGTGACTGGCATCACTACTAGGATGGCATACTTACTGCCTAGGTAATTGTTGACTGTCCTGTTATGCCCAAGGTGGGAGCTTTCGATTCCTAAAATCTCACCGGAAAACCTCATCGAATACTTCTAAAGGATACTTGGCTGCCAAACTATTGTCACAATGTCACTGTCAACTGAGTTGCCGACGAATGTGCCAGTGGTGCCATTTGAGCGACGTGCGTCAGTATATAGCGAGCGGTTAACGTCACCATGGTCACGATGCATGATGAATGGCGTCGATTCACCGTATGCAGTCTGTCCAGGTCTGGGATATCCATGCACTAATCCACTTGCATTGACTAGTACACCGGTCGAGCCGGGCACGTATATAAGCTCCGGTTTGCGCCTGCAGCACCCAACTTCCGTTCCTCCATGTTCAGCTTTCAGCTTCTCATCCGAGCGGCAGTGATCACCGCTGCTCACACCCGTTCGTCATACTTCCAACCAGGTTCCGACTATGATATCTATAATACAACCAATCTGTACAACTGTACAGGAGAAACTCACGTTTCCAATGTCACCGTGCCCAATGCTATCGACACACTTCCACAGATCGAGCCTTCTCCAGGCCATGGTTGGGAACAATGGTCGTTGTTCCTACACGGGACATTTCCAATGATCCTGAGATGGACCCAAGGCAATCCGAGCGGGACGGAGCCTGCACCTCCCCAGTTTGACATTCTCTTCAGGGGCGTCGATGGAACGACCGTCCAGGGTACGGTGATGGGCAACCTTTCATACAGTAATGGCGAACATGTGAAGCAAATCACGATTGGAAACAACTCACTCACATGGGATTCTGATGGGGTTTGGTACAATGTGTCTGTGACCATAGACGACTATCGGTTGATATTGGATTCATTATCGTTTGTCTCTGGCTTGGCGCTTTTATACATTGGAATTGCTGACCCATATGACAGGGCAACGCTTGATGCCTTCTACCCAAATGTCGCATTCTACAACGGATTGCTCGACGACACCGGTTCCTGGTTTGGTTCCGTACCTTTGGTTCGTGGTCAGGTGTAAGCATTGTCGTATCTGGGTTGGGTGACAACGACTAATATCAAGTAGTGTCGGGAGCCTGTCCACTCCCACGGAGAACATCACCCTCAATGGGCTGACTGCAATCCGGCACATGTTCTCCGAGAATCCCTTGCCGTCCTACATAGCCAAGTATACCGGAGGAACATTCTGGGGTTATAGCACAACTTTCTATGACTCACACCTCTTTTACCAAATAAAAATTACCAATGGTTCAGGTAGGCAGAGATTAAGGTCGGATGATATAGGCTTAATGATATGTTTCCTAGTCCACGAAGCTGCGTTTCTTGGTCGTGCTCTCCCTGCACCTGGCCAACGAAGTGGATTCTCTTCGGCATGGGCGATTTATGCTGTCACGGATGACGACCTATACAGCTTGAGCATCAATACTGCGAAGGACGAAATCAACGCATCATTCTCCGGGTGTTCAAACACTGATAACACTCCTTATCAGTTCAATATCAGTTCCCTGACGCTTCTCGGAGAGTTTGCGGATCTTGGAGGTGGCGTAACGTGGTACTACAGTGTGAATGGAGCGACTACTGCTCCATTCAATGATGTCGTCGCAAACGGTTCAATCGCCGGGATTTTCGAAGAATATCAGGCACCCTCTACGAGTGTCGATGAGCCGTACCATTGAGTGTTGGTGATACCAGCATATCGGGATAACTATAGATCGGAACATATGCTTGGATATGTGATGAATTTCAAGCTTCGAGCTACTAGCTGTATGATGGAGGTGCCGATGATATGGAGTTGATCAATTGAACCGTTGAACACGCGCAACGTCCACCCAGATATCCTCCATGAATTTACTGTCCGAGCTTTTTTCAAGCGGGGTGCAAGGGTAAAACCACCACGTCGAACGCCATGAATACGATTCGCTGGCCGAGCGGGGCACGATCGCTCAAAGCTCTTGTATTCCCGTCCTCACACCATCGCCCAATAAAACGTCTCCACGACTTAACCAACCGTTTGATCGATTGCCGACCATATCGTCCTCACGGCGTTCGAATCCTGCAAACTGCAATGCTGTCACAAGGTACGTCATATCGTCCGGTGCCAGCTCGTCCCCCCTATCTTGCATGCCAAGAGGAACGCAGCGAACTCAATCTCAGTCGTGTGCCTGTGTGTGGATGTTGAGTAATGCCACGTCACCATCGCGCATCGCAGAGTGCGACTCGTACGACTGTCCGGCGAAACAAGTCGACAGGCGAGACGAGCATACATGTACGTGCTCAACGCTGTCACGGTCCGGGCCCCCTCGCGCGTCGCGGCTCCGTCAAAGAAATTAGCAAACTCGACTGATGCAGGCACGAGGTCCATGGCGAATTCCTCCTGATAGCCAGATCCCAACACAGCCTAACCGGGCGCATTTGATTGTCGGATGGATACCAAGCTAGCAGTAGTCTGCGGTGCGTTCCCGGGCCGCTCAGGCTCGTCCCGGCTCCGAATGAGAGCAGAAAGCGTAGGGGTGTACGCCGAGATGCGAATATTTGACAGGCCACGCTCTCCTTTGCGATATGGGTGAGCGGCGTGTATCGGAAGTGATGTCACAAATGCACCGGTCGGTCTCCCGTGAGTTCTGTGGAACATATGGCTCCAGACCGCGGACCACCTTAAAGACGACGTATAGGCGACTTCTGGGAAGGTAATATACAGCGCATAAAAGGGAAAAGACGAGACGGCTTGATCATGTTACCTGCCTGAGCGCCAGGATTAAGAGACGGGTGCAAGGGAATGGCGTCAAAGAGAACTGCCTGGTGAGAGCGCAAGTACGACAGCGCATAGTCCTCCGTAGTATGGTATGATGTGCGGGGAACTTGCATGTAGCCTGAACTCCTTGCTGCCAGACAAGATTAGTGTACTGAGACCAACCTAGGGCCTACTCATGGTCTGATACATTCAACTTCTTCCGAGCTTCCGACGTTTCCCTAATTCACCACTGTCAATAGCAGCACTCTTACGCTTAACGCTCTCCACTAGACTCTGCAAGCTACGACCGCCCTGCTGCGTAGAACTTTGGGACTGCACAAGATGGTCAGAACGGATGACGTTTTTCTGGCGTTTTGAACGTTCGTTGAGAAGCGCCCCCATGCTTTTGGTCTTTTTGTATCTGCGAGGTACAAAGCGTAAACATGCAAATACCGCCAGCTGGAGCAACAAACCACATACTGAGGATTCGTAGGGTCGATTGCGAATTGGTGGTCTTCATGAATCGCAGCGAACCGGTCATCTTTGACGTCGATCACAAAGTCATCTTGCGTCTCCCCTGGCCCATCGTTTATATCATCTTCCCGGTTACGTTTCTTCAGCTTTTGTCTGGATTTCTTGCCCTGCTTCTCTGCCTTGAGCACGGCTTTCATATCGAAATGTGCGGGTTCGCCGTGCAGGTTATCTGGCGCTGCCAGCAATGTTAGTTCGGCTTTAGAAAATTCGGCAGGCTTCTTGGGCTTTGTAGGCTTATTCCTGGGCTGGTTGGGAAGTTCTTCTGTTTCGTGCCGGCTGTCGCCCTCTGCGCCGAAGAATTCGTCATCGAGGCTCGATTTGGTGGTTGTCTTGTTCAAAACCCCGTCATCATCGACCTCTCCTTTCTTCCTAACCTCTTTCTTATTCTTCCTCTTTTCCTTCATTCTCCTCTGATACCGTTCCAGTGTGTTTTCATCCTCTGCATTCTTCACTTCGCTGAGGCCTGGGGTGAAAGTAACCTCAATGTCGATGTCGCCACCCTCCGCTCCTCCTGGTTTCCCTTTGCCTCGCCTGCTCGCTTTGTTGTCGAAAGCATCCCCCCAACCCTCCGGCAATTCATCCTCATTTCCACCAAGAAGTAGGGTCCGCAGTTTTTCTCTTTTGGCCTTCTTGGATGTCTTGCTCTTCGTTTTATGTCCCCCAGTGTTCTTCGACGCCACTTCGTCACTGTCCTCATCCTCAGAGGGCGCCTCAGAAGATGAGGAAGAGGCTATGTATGCGCGGAAGTCGCCCTCATCCATCTCTTTCTTCGTCAACGGGCGGCGTAAGATATGGTTCCGCTCCGGGTCATCCTCATCCCAAGTGAGTTTTACTTTCGAGTGGCGGAGGGCCTTTGCGTAGAGTTAGCTCCGTTGGGTATAAGAATTGTAACACCATCGGGGTACGCACGTCGGTGACAAACTCGAGCGCCCTATAAGGCACGTCTGAGAGTTGAGTAGCTTCGTCTCTGATCAATTGTGTAATTCGAGTCAGGGCGGGCAAATAGCTGGAAGATAACATACCGAGGCTCGTCGTCAAACGTCATGTCGTCCGGGACAAAGCTGAGGTCGAAAACGTTTGCAGATCTTTCGAGTTCGGTCCCTTCGAGCTCGTTATACACGTGAGTAGCAGCTTTTACGGTGTCGCATTCAACGATAGCGTAGTGATAGCTGCGCTTAACGTTCGTCAACCGCTCAGATCACTAACATGGGAACGAAAATGGCTAAAAAGTGTGGAATACACGGATGAGGGACGTACCGCAATCGCTCTAGTTGATACTTTCTGAGAGCATCCTCGTCGTAATCTGCATCGATGCCTGTCTCGAAGAGCGTCTTCTCGTCGATCCTCTCATCCTTGACCTTTCTATTTTTCTTCCCGAAGAGCTGTGGACCTTCCCTCTCTTCCATGGCCATCCGTGTCTTTCCAAACTCGCTTGGATAAACACGGACACTTAGTATTCTTCCCCTGACTACGTTCACTCCATTCTTGCTAGCCGAAGGCGTAAAGTTTTCAACGTGCGAGGTCGAAGCAGATGTAAGAGGTGCAGTAGGGGACACGAGCGACGAAAATATCTTGTACAAGTGGATAGCACGGACGTAGTCCCAGTCGAGGTTAACCACCGCCAACCTCCTCGTTTGATTGACGTCTGCAACCCTCTCCCGCTCCGGGACAGTTTTGGCGTATTCGGCGACCTGGGCATCGAGGGTAGGAATTGTGTTTTCGTCGAGATCAACTTCGACGTCTTCTTCGTCCTCGTCCAGTTTTTTGGGTTCGGGGCCGAGCGAGACGAAGCCTTGGTCGCTATCGCTCTCGTCCTCTGACGAAACGTGAGGTGGGGAATCTCCGTCCTCTTCTTCGTCCGACGACTCCATGAGAACGGCGCCACGGGCATAATCCACGACGGTCGACACAGCAGCTGGATCCTTCGCGCCGTCCTCCCTATCGAGCCTGTAAAACCGCCTCAAATCGTCTCTTTCCCGAGTATCCGACACCGTTCGTCCATATTTGTCGACTCTCGCTGTTGATTGTGAGCCAGTAGTACCAGTAGTTGGTGAATGGAAAATTGTGTGGTGTGCACGCACCAGTTTGCCTCGCGTTCTTTTTCTTTTTACTTTTGCTCTCGTTTCCCAAAATATGCTCGAAGCGATCGTCTAAGGTGACCTTGGAGTGGAGCTTTTTAGGGCGGCGGAACCGAGGGTCAGTTTTGAGGCTGGCGAAGCGAGCATCCGACATCGTGAGCAGGTCTGAGATGGATCTAGCTCATTGACCTTCGAACAACAAATACTAGTAAACCTACGTCGATGTCCATGCTCATCACCACCGTCTCTACCCTCCGAGTCGTCCCATCCACCAAGCATGGTAGTACATGACTCTGGAATAATAAACCGTGACCGTGACAAACCAAGTTATGGGTCCTCGAAATCTCCCAATCTTTGAGTCCGATTTCTCTACCGTCGACTATTATCGCACTCCTCCGCATTCTTGGCATCGCTGTATACCGCCTTACGGTCCACAGAGTCTCAGTGGATTGTCACCATCTACATGATCGCAATCGAACACTCGAAAAGACCCACGCTTGATGGGACTCCAGGGAGCGCAATGCGTGACCATGGAAGGAGGTCAGTGTGCGAGGGGGACGATAACCTGGGTGTTTGTTTGTGCCCGTCAGTGCCCCTCTCCGAGGATCAGGTCCGCGTGCAGTACCCGCAGTGATGGGTAAGGCACAGCGAAAACTCTTATCAAGGGCTTGACCACTACCCACCGCCAATCAGAACAACCAGTCGCTTACCACACCGACAGAGTTGGCTTCGACCTGATGAGAGGTGGTGAGTAGAGATAACTGAAAGGCTTCTTACTCACTGGCATGTCACCTTTCGCTGGATAGGTATGCTGCCTCAGGTTAACCGGGCTACCAGCTAGACCCGGAACCAAACGGCATGAACTCATGTCCCAAGCTCCAAAGTAGGGTTCGATGAGCGACACTGACAACCCCCACTGTTGCATCATTGTCCGGTCCCTGGCACTATCGCACTTCGTAGATTGGTGTAGCACTGTCTCGCACTCATCATTGATTGTGGTCCATACACACTTTGCATTCAATGAACAGAGTGATCACACTTGTGGTATAAAGACCTGACCTGACATGGTCGCGTCCATTACACACGACTAGGACCAGCAATGGGTGTCTCCCTCTCCACCATCTGGATTTCCTCACCCTGTTCGGTCCCCTCGCATTGTCCAGAGTGCGTGAACAAGAACGTGCCCCCTTGATCACGATCACTATCCATGGATGTGAAAGGGGACGGGGTACTAGTGTCGCTTTCGCGTCTGCTCGGAACACGGGCATAAAGTTTCCGCAAAGTCAAGATGAGTCGGGGGGTGAGCGTGAATGCCGGTACAGCTTGCAGTATCGGACTCAGCAAGTCCGACCACCATAATTGGCTCGATGGGCCGTAGGGTGTAGAACTAAGCAAACCGAACAGTGCAATCGACAGGATTCTATCCATAACAATTCACCGTTAGCCTAGCGGCATGGTAGAAGATTCAAGTTTGGACACACCCAAGGAAGTAGAATAGGCCTTCCCTCGTGAGAAGGCTCATGTAATGTCCCAGCTCGAATCGCTTCATTGCTCTGTACATTTGAAGCGACTGCTTGATGAATTGGCCACCAACTAGCAGACACATCAGTCCACCGAGAATGATCTGGAAGATGTCCATAGTAACTACGGTCCAGATTACAAACGGGGGTCCAGCTTGAAATGTGCAAAGTGAGAAATCAAGCACTTCAACTAGGGTGATGGCCGGTGCTATACAATTGGGACAATTCGTTGTATTGTGAGTATAACATAAGGCTATGTTTCACATACCTAGGGAGTTAGTGCTGGCCATGACACAAGTAACCAGGTATAGAACGACTTCGATGGCATAGAGCATCAAGAGGGTACGAAGGATAAGTGTTGATTTCTTGTACAGTATCCAAACGCGGAGGATCATGGCCACTGCAACTACCAATGTAATTCGTTTCACTGAAAGCTGGCATCAAACCTTACAATCGGCGGCACCAATAAAAATGGCAAGAACCCATGATGTTGAAGTACTGAGGATCATGCCTTGAAAAATATCCATGAGTATGGTGGACATCGGAAACATTGAATAAGTGTGCCTACAACTATCAAACATGATCAGTCACTTAAAAATGACATCGATGAGTAAAAGTTAAAGCATCGACACATACGCCTGCCAGCAGGCAGATTTTTTCAGCATTTACATTAATTATCAATGATATGAAAGATCACCTTTACAGGGCCAGGTAGGAAAGGACTCCCCACTTGAAATCGGACTACATCAATTCACAAAACCAAGAACTTCAAGATTTAAACGCACAGAGGGAATTAAATCTAGTAAATAATGACAGTCGCGATCAGCGCCGGCAGCCGGGTATTGTAGAACAAGTAGACATACATGGCCACGTATAGCCCAGGGTAACGAGCCTGAAGGTTACCAATGGTTAGCCCAGCATGGCATCATGAAGATCGCGAGAATACACACCAGAACATACAATGTAGATACCGGTGTCCATGGACTGTTCTTTAACCGTATCAGAATATACAATTTCCTGGGGAAAACGACCGCTCACCCAAATAAATTCAATCTGTAAAATCGTCAGCCAAGCAAACTCCTCCGTATGATGCCAATGAATGTGTGGCATACCTCATCCGGGAATATAAGTACTGACAATGTTTAGGTTCATTCAACATGAAGAGACGCATATAGACATGTATTATACTCACTGTAATCATATCCGACGGTTACGATGATCACGACTAGGAGGACAGTTAGATCGACTAATGCAAAGCTTGAGGGTGAATGAGCATACGAGATGCATAGCTATTCCACTGAATGGCTGTGACTTCTTGCTGCAGAGTGGAAGCCATGAATCCGGGGATACGGAGTATGTTGAAACACTGAAATGGTAAAGAGGAGAAGGTTTTTCAGAGACGAACTAGCTCTTATAAGTCACTGGCAATAGTGAGTCAGGGAGTTATGTAAGATAGCAATGGAAGTTGTCCTGTGATGACATGGACGTAAACCACCCCAAAATGTGACTGGACTCGGAACATTACAACGTGCATGAGGTGGATCATTGGTAAACAGCACAACCAAATTGCCAAATGACGTGCCTTCAGATGCGGCTGTCTCCAAGATTGGATGACTGTGGATGTTGTTTGAAAAGCCTCGAACTTGAAGAGCACAGTGGCACCGTGACATTGCAGAGCGAGACACGTGGATTGTACTAGCTCCATGCATGCTATCTTTACTTCTGGAAGTGGCGCTCTATACAGCTTTTTTCACGTAACTAGTGTTAATGGAAGCGGCGGCGCGTATGGTGCGAACTTTATGCATTTTGCTGATCGGGTTACCGTGTCATGCCACTGACAGAACTGGAGAATGTTGTCTCACTCATGTAAATATTCACCGTCGTTGTACATACGTACCGGCCGATCGAACCACCTCTAAGCTGTTTACTCTATGCAAAGTGACGATCAACCTCGGTGTCAGTGACGGGAAAGCCATCACGCTCATACGCTGGCGCATCGCTCATACATGCGTTGCATAGTGCCACGTGTTGCTGTGGCCACGGTGGCGCAGGAGCAGCCGCTTTTTTCCCGTCGAGCTTGTCGCGAGCTCGTTACTGTGCAGCCTTTCCGCAGCGTCGTTAATCCTCGGGCGCAGCTACTGCTTATGATCATGGAGAGCGAGCCATGTTTTATCTTGGTTGATACAGGAGGTAAGAAACTCAGCGGTATTGAGGGTGAGATTCGCCAGAGGTGAGTTGTTGAACGCAATGGAACGTGGGATGGCGATGCACCATGGATGCCTGTTGGCTGTGAGGATAGGCTCGGCTGAGTATGATGGTCAGAAGTTAAAACGTTGCTGCTGACTATCCTTAAGATCAACAATCTCCTCGCTAGTCATGACCACCCAAGTTCTGCTGTCAACCATTAGGTCAATAGGATCATGGATACTGGCATCGTCCAGGACGGTAATGAAAGCGAGTCTGGGCAATTGGACAACGAAACCGACAAGGTGGTACCTGTCGAATCCAAACTTCAGCGTATCAAAAGTAGTCTCGTACGGATCACGGGCACGGGTGCGAATCCAAGAAGTGACCTCGTCAATGTCCCGTATCCACGCCCTCAGGAAATGACACCAGTCTGACTCAACGCGTCCACGTCGAGTCAGACGGGGTTCATCCCTGCCTATCTCGTTCTCATGTCTTCGTTAGAACCAGAGAAGGCCTCTGTTTCATCGAGGCGTCCAACCTCGGCGGGTAAGTATCGCTTCATTCCAAACTGACCATACTAGTATTTTCAGTGAAACCGATCCCGAAATCAAACAAGCATCCCCGTCCACTGCCGCACTCTTACCCCCCACATCGTCACATCCGTACATAATTCACCTGGTTCCGAGGATCCCAACAACCCCCTGTATCTTACGAAGGAACTCTGGAGCGCCTTTGCGTCCCTTGCCAGCGAGAAGGTACTAGCGAATTGTCGAGACGATCTTCCAACACCATCCTGAATTGCCAGATGGAAAGATTCAGATCGTCCTCATCATGTAGATGCGACATACCTCCTGAGTGCGGAATCGTATTGCTGTGATAGTACTATCCACGCGGAGTACTCCAACTACCGAACGAAGGTCTACTACATCCTGGGTATGTTGGTACCGTCGTATATACGATGTCGCTTGATTGCCTGATATGACTGGTCGCAGACGATGTATGGGTAGTATGGATACCAGCACCGTGTCCAGATACCTGTCTGGGGTGGAGTCCCTACCCTGCCCGCCCGCGCGTAAGAGCACCTGGGCAAAAGTTCATGTACGGCTGGGCGCAGTCCACCGTAGTGTCTAGTACTTCGTCTAGATCAAAGGCTGCATGATAATGACATACGGTAAGGTCGAGTGTCGTATTATCAGAATTCTGTTCCTACTGAGCATGTTGGTTAACTAAGACGACCAACTCACTAAAGGTTCGTGTCACAGGCTAATATGTAGTCAGTATGATTCATTTGGATATGACCGCAGAGTCGACCATACATTTGCATCAACACCTGATTGGTGTTCTTGAAAATCCATCAAGTTGAGACTTGACTGGGACTGCAGACCCGGTGTACTTGAGCATTAATACCGAGAAAGCAGATATTTTTTCTGGTCCCTTTGTTCATGAACGGGTAAATAAATGTAGGTGACGTTGAAATAAAACATGCTGCGGGCTACTTGTTGTAACTTCGAGAAAACATCCCAGGTAGCGAACACTGAGCGCATCATTCAAACTCTCAGCTATACATGGAGATAATAGCCCCAGGAAAAAAAAGTATGAAACATGACGGTCATGAACAGTGCAAAAACGAACCACCAAAATCACCTCCGACCCAACCCACTCAGCTCCCAAGCCATCTTCCGCTGCACAAACGGCACCTTACCCGCCACCCACATCGCCCAATTTCTTACCGCTACCACGCTGATCGGCAACCACCAATACAACCATTCTCCCTTCTTCGTACCAATGATCGACAATAGCCCTTTAGTGAGCCCGATCACCTCGAGCGCCCGTGCATGCCGCACTGCAGCAAAATCGCGCAGAATCGCGTCTGCTTCAGAGAGTGGTTGTGTCTCGGCGGCGCGTATGTGCTTCGTAAGTGCTTCACCCAGAAAGACGGCATCGCGCAGGCCAAGGTTCATACCCTGTCCACCGGCAGGTGAATGAATGTGCGCCGCATCGCCCACGAGAAGTGTAGCGCTGCCTTCGGGCTCTTCATTTGGTTGTAACGACCCTGAGGAGCCGAGACGGGTAAACAGTGTATCTGCGATCGCAGCGTGGTTGCGGAAACGTGTCGCCCAGACAACGTCCTTGATCCGTATAGACTTGGACTTGGGGTTCACGGAAGGATCAGATGATAGCGTGTACGGGCCGAAGCGGTCGACAAGATCTTGCAGATATTCCTTGCTGGGCGCATGCGGAATTTCTCCGTCTTCCAAGGGAACACCTGACCCGATGCGGTAGAGCCGGCCGGTAAGCGTAGGATGACCGCTGGCGACGAGATAGTCGTTAAAGGTGGTGGGCAGAGGGGCGCAAAGGAAGAAACTGTTCGAGGACACGGTGCCGTTGAAAGGGATATCCTCTTCCGGAGCATCGAAAGTGACGTCTGCGAGGATCATCTGCGCGAGGTTAGACACCTTTTCCGCCCGTTTACTCATCGGATCGGCGAAACTGATACCAGCTGTGGTACGAATCTAGGTTCAGCAATGAGCTATGCCATGGGACATCCAACATGAGAAACGGACGTACGACTGAGCGTGCACCATCGGCGCCAACTACGTAATTTGCAGTGATCATTCTGCCGTCCTCAAACACAACATCTGCCAGGAGCACATTCTCCGTGTTACGCTTCATTCCAACTACCCGTAGAGGTCGGTGGACAGAGACACCGAAGCCAGCCAGCTTTGTCCTGAGGGCATGCTCCGTCAAGTTCTGGGGAATGACGACAGTGTACGGATGGCGAGTGTATCGTTTGAGAGACGCAACGTCGGGGTTGAGTAGAACGCTCGAGCGCGTCCCAATATCTAATGTTGTTGTTTTCGTTCCTAGCGACACGACATCGTGTCCACACCCGATGATATCCAGGGCCTTTAACAGACGGTTCAGACACAAGGTCCAGGATAAGGAGAAACAGCCTTACCTCCAGAGTAGCGGCATGAACTACGATGGCGCGAGAGGTATTCTCGCCGTGCTGTACAGCGTCGACGATGACAAAATCATGAAAGCCATGGTGGAGAAGAGACAAGGCGGTAGCGAGACCCGTCGGACCTGCGCCTACAATGAGAACGGTGGTGCTTTTAGTTAGCGACGTCGACATTGATGTGTGATGTTAAATGTCAACGCCGATCCGCGTCAAGCCGTGCGGCAGATCGGCTTTGATGATAAATCATGATGACGCACAGCTCTGGCCACAATCTCGGCAAATTGAAAGGACGACCCCGAGTCGTATAGCCAGACGACCATGATAGACCAGTGAGGATGAGATTCTAGAAGGTCATCCGAGCTATCTGATGATAGAAATGACAGGATTATGAGCGCATTGGCAGGGCCAGTGAGCGGAAGACGGATAGTTAACGGCAACGATCATGCAGGCAAACAGCATTGTTGCCCAATTGCCAATGCAAAGGGCGAGGAACTTTTCTCGAGTCCAGATTTCTCGACTTACCGCCGGTAATTGCGCAAGTGCTCGAGCAAAGGTCAGAGTATGTGTTGCGTTATTCAAAAGATTCAGTGATGGACATATTTCTTTTCACGCGTTTAGTTCGGGAGTCATTGGTCGGGCTGTGATGCGGTTGATTCACATCTGCAAAGGTAATCTTACTATTCTCCAGTGAATCTCCACCGCGGACTTTGCCATTGCGCGACCATCGACTCGGATATACTGCAGCCTGGTTACCCGCTCAATCAGCTTTGCTCATTGGTCAAGAGGTCCGTTGTCCAATTGAAATCGGGTCCGGCGTCTTCATCATTCGTCGCCCTTCCTCCCTACTGGTCAGGCAGTGGCTATATAACCCGTACCCACAATCTCCTGAGTAACCGGTCATCTTACAATGGGCGTCCACTCCTTAGAAGAGTAGGAACGACCATCTTCCTACTTACGGGCCGCCCACGGGTGCTAGACATCCAATGGCACTTGTGACTCGATGTCCTTGGGCTGGATCAGAAAGACACGACTCGGCTCAAGGTGAGTTTGTCTGCGGTGTACGGAAAAGTGGTTTTTATTTTTATTTTCTACGCAAAGCGCTGCAGGTGGGTGATCAATATAATGGTTGATGGCTACTCAGGTCCCTCACATTTCTAATTTTGGTAGCTTGAAAGCTCATTGCAGCATGGCGCAGACCGATGCTTCATTGGCGTTCCATAGTTTGGGCAACTCAGACGCCCATCACTTTCGACGGTGATTTCCTTTTGGTCGTATCACCCATTCCCTCCGTCGGAACTCTGGCGAGATATCACCACTGTAATCTACTCGGACCAAGCACCCGACGCATTCCTACGCCCGTATGTACAGCTCTGTCCCTTGTTTGTCGGGAATGCACTTTCCAGATTTTCTTCGTTGTTCGAAAACAAGTTTGCCTTGATTGTCGCCCAGGACACGAAGTTGTTGCGGTGTCGGTTATCTGTTACAATAACGGCAGATTCAGATTTTACTGCATCACAGTTGATTTTCACCTTCGGTACATCCCGTCCAGGGCGCAGGAGGCACTGACTCCCGAGCCGTCGCACATTCTGGAGAAATTTAAGGCACGGATGGCCCCATGTAGGTATACTTTTTAAGGTGAACTTGAAGTATTATTTCGTCACCTGTGTGCACCCGAGTGCCACTGATTCATCATTGACTAGAATTTACGAGGCTAGAAATGTCCTCGTTCACGAACAAGTAAGATTCCGAATTTAATCAACAGATCAATGTTCAACTACTCACGAACAATGCTAGCGGTACTCTTGGGACGCCGTTTGGATGGGGAAGTGATCGAGAGCGGTCCGGTCATTACACTTGGATGCCACAACAACAAAATGCACCAATCATTGGCAATCCGTCGCCCAGTGACTTGCATTCAAGTGAATTCCACCAAGAAAAGTATGCATAGTGAGGTCTCCGACTCGAAGGGCCAGAACTGATCGCGCCAACCTGATCGCAGCTATACAGTTTCTGGGTTTCCATCCGACACAAGTTCATGGCTAAACAAGGCTTTTCCCGACCTTTCTTCCTCTGTGTACGGAGGGGGCACATGGCCAGGCGATCAGTACGTTGATGAAAATCATATTGGGTCCTTCTTTGGAGTATCAGAAAGTGGATCAGAGGTGAACTATTTTGCGGGAACGCAAATCGCGGCTCCCCTCGTAGAGCAAGCCATCCCAGTTCCGTCGAGAGCGTTACCCTCGTTCCAGTCTTGCCCCCTTCCCCCTGCGACTTTGTCACGGGCTCCTGGTCCGCTTCGGCAGTCCGCTTTCCCCTTGTACTATCCTGTGCATGCCAGTGGGAAACACAGCGGCCATAGCAGTCCCACCGGACCTCTTGGGGCAGAACACGAGATCTTCCCCTTTCAACCGGCTATCCCCTCGGTAATTACAGGGCACCTGAAAAGACGTTTTTTCCAGACCGGTCTTCATCCAATCGCCACTTCAAATTCTGTGCAGTTCTCGGCCCCTATTTGTCCTATACCTGTACAGGTTTCCCGTACGTCTCCTCTTTGCCATCGTCTAGATTTGTCCCGGCAGGAGAGCTCATATGTTATACAGCATCTACGTTCCAATCGCGCGGCGAACGGTGGGATCCTCCAAACACGCCCATGTTTCAATGTTTGTGGATGAACCACGGGACGCAATGCCCTGCGTGGATCCAGGGTGACAGAAAAAGTGTCACGAGTCACCTTCGCGACGAACACAATTTCGCGTGCGACATCCGGGTGATGGCATGTGCATGGGCCGGGTGCACGAAGCAGATGCGACGGAGGAATATTCCGCGACATATCGTCGCGTGTCACTTTGAGATCAAGGTGACGTGCTCGGGGTGCGGCATGGCTCTGAGCAGAGCGGACGCCAAGAACAAACATCGACTGCTAACGTGTACGGGCGTTAGAAAGCCGGCCGTCGGAGGGACAGCCGTGGAAGACGAGCGCGCCCGTTTCTAGCGGAGTTGGTGTGCGTCGCACGCCTTTATATCCCCTCCGGAACAGGACAACTGCCAGTGGGAAGGACTCGTCACTTTTCTTCGAATTTTCTAGAGCTTCTTCCATCCAAATGTTTGACTTTTCTTTTTGTCGCCGAGCCACATGGATCGCCGTCGTGCCGCACCTTTCCCCCGGAGGGGACATTTAAAACAAAATCGGAACCAACCTTTGTCATGTGTCAGGCTCTTTCTCTCTGTCTCTGTTTGTTTGAAAGATGGCTTAATCTCCATCTCATGCAAAAGGCTGCCTTGGGTGACTGGGTCATTATAATAGCGACAGCGAAGCGGTGTTGTGTCTGCTAAAAAAAGCTGCAGGTTTATCTCATGTGTAAAATACGACGCAATTCGTGCACCTTCTTACTATCATCTGTCTGACCGGGCTCGAATGAGATACTGGATGATATTTACCCTTTCGCATATAAGCTCATTGACACCTATCGCAATTGATTACATGGGAAGCTGCGATGCGCCTGCTAACAAGTGAGTCATGGATGAAATTCGTTTGTGTTTTTCCTCTGAAATATCCGATGGATCGATCCTAATAGGCACCTCCAAGAGTCTGCACGATCAGTGTACTAGTAGAGAATTAAAGACATACACGAGCGTGTCATCTTGACGAGACGACCCTTTGAAGTGTGTGATAAACAATGTCGAATCTCGGAAACGTGCTCTTATCATGTCCAAGCTGAAAAAGACTGAGAGGGTTTATTGTGAGAGATAAACGATCAAAACCTACTCAAGTTCAAGTTGGTTGCTGCAGATCCGACGGATCGATTGGCGAATTTAGGCTGAACTTGTACTGTAGATGATGACGTGCGACGTATCAGTTGATGTATTGGATACGACTGATTGATCAATATGTGTGATGGATGATGCCTTGAATATGCAGCCGATGTACAAAACACCCGATTACCTTTGTCACACAGTTCGACCTGGTCTACCCCTTCTTTCCAAAGTAGACGACCCGGGTATCGCAAGCATCGCCATATCCCAGTGAGTCGGTGTCGATCCACATCCACATCCGCAGGGGCGCACGGCGTTCGTTCGAGCTGCCATGAGCCATTCTAGATGGGGCGAAGAGCTCAACGTTGAGCGAGTGGGTTGAAAGAATGTCTCGATGAGGAAGATACGAAAACGCCTCGTAGTAGGATCGGGTTTTCAAACGTATTGTTCGATCCCAACTGGGGTCCGCATTGGCAGATATCGATAAACCGGGAGGATTTCCACAGTGGTTGCTGGTAAATGCCAGTGAGAGGACGAAAACAGTTAGTAACAGCACTAGCCGGCATCTGGTTTTTCTCTTTTTTACTAACCAACGTTTGAGCATGGTGATCGGTTTGCCAGCGAGCTCAGAGCCTCTCTCGATTGCAATGATGCCCGTCTTCTGGCCGAAAGGTCTAGTTGCTGTGTACAGCCTCCGAGTCATGGCAATACCCACCTCTTTTCTCGCTACCTCTCGCTTCTGCTAAGATGCCCTCGAGTCACAGACTACACGACCTTTTCAAGAAATTTATCAACCACAGGCACCGGGATACATCCGCACCGGACTACGCATCGCGCGATTATTCTATCGCTGCAGGCATTCGTCCCGTGTTCGGACCAGTACTGGCTTGTGGTTCATTCAGGTCTATACCCCCCGCACCTATCTCTCAACTCGAAGACTCGGAGTCAACAGTGTATCGTAACGCTGCCGATGCCGTTCAGACGTTTTTACCACCGGTGCAAGCAGCTGCAGATGCGGTCCCCGGTGCCGGAGGTGTCATCAAAGGTGTCATTGGGGGAATCTTAACCACTCTGCAGCTTGTAGACGTAGGTCAACAACCTTCCCGAGTATTATTACCTCAAGCTAAACTTCACCATAGAGACACATCCAAAACAAGAAGGACTTGGAGACCTCACGCTCCGACTGCACCTGCTCCATCATCATATAGGCAACGCACCAATCTCTCGGACGACCTTTGAAGATACCCTCAGACGACGGTTGCTCAGGCATGTCACTCGTAAGAAGCATGAACTAAGCAATAATACGCCATTATCAGTGCACTGCAAACTACACAATCCCAACTGGAAAGAATGGCAAAACATATTCGTGGAGCCCCCTCCCTCACGCAAGACATAGCTGGATGTATCGCTACAATCAACAACCACCTCTTTGAGTATATGGTGACTACGAATCTGCACTCGATATGAAAGTATGCCAGTGTCAGTAGTACAGCCGTACGATGTGGCGCGCCACATCCAGTACATACTTGTAATAGTATAAGCAGGCTATAACACCATCCAAAAAATGTCTGAACGATAGACAAGACATGGATATATAAACCGTTCGTACGATTCAAAAGGCCTCACGCAGAGCACCTCACCTCCCCACCACTCACCATCGCGATCGTCGCCCCAAGACACCACCCCAACTCGGTCCCCCCGATCCGCTTCCCAAGTTCCACCTCCCGCGCGTCCTCAAACTCGTATCCGAGTCCCAACAAGGCGCGCATAAACGTCAGATCGAGACACCACTCTGGTCGGTCTTCTAGTTCCTCCATCACGTCCGAGTCGGTACCCCAGTGTTCCGCCCAGCTACTCGGACCCGCACAGACCTGACGTGCAAGGGTGGCGATCGTCGAAACGGTAATCCGCGGCTGGGCACCACTGGGTGGTGGGGGTATCAAGGGCATGATGCGATCGTAAAAGTACGACAGGAGAAGAATCTTGCCCGTTGGGAACGCGTCCAACAACGAAGGCTGATAGACACCGTTGAACGAGCACGGTTTGACCTCGCAGACACTATGTCCGTCAGTCATCGGAGACGCTACGATATCGAGTAGAATAGAATGACTTACGCATCCTTGGCCATGACCAGCTCCAAAATCCGGTTACACGCCTCGAAATTCCCAACGTCCTCTCCTGCCATCAACACCCTGACCTTACCTTTCTCCAAAGCCACGTCCACCTCCTTCGTCGTCCCCTGCGCAAGACATGGATTCGGCACCCGCTGCAACTCATCCTCTCCGCTCGCCCGCGTCGTCCTCAGCCCGTCCATAAACTCCACTAGCCGATGGACACTCTCCCTTGCACTCTTCAATCCATACCCCAAATACGAGTGCTGATATAGCACCCTCTCCTGCCCCCCAAACGCCAACTCATACCTGTGTTCCCCATCCCTGAGCGCCCCATCGACATTCCCCCGCCCCTTCTCCGGCTCGAACACGATCTGCGTCGACCCACCTCCCAAATCCAGTACCGCATACGTCGGCACGTCCCCGCCCGCCCCCGCTCCCATCCCCATCGTCCCCATCAAGTAATTCACCGTGATCCACGCATACACACCCTCATCCCTCCCATCCATAATCCCCACCCCACCCCGCTCAGACACCACAAACGGATACCTCTCCCTCACCCTCCCCTCCACCGCTTCCAAAATCGCCCCGCTCCTCTCCACCCCAAGCAACCTCAACCCCGCCGTCGCTTTCACCGCCACGGGTGTACACCGCCACAACCCCTCCGGTACAACACGCACCGCCTCGTCCAGCAACACGTCCAGACTCGCCGCAGCCCCTTCGGGCGTCCCAAAGCCCCGATCTGACAGCCCCGGTTGGATCATCTTGAACACTTCGTACTCGTACGCAGGGGAGGGGCCGCAGTGGTTGAACTTGTAGATGTGGATGCGAGAGCCGGTCGAGCCGGCGTCGATCATGAGTGCGTATTGTACGAGCGGGAGGTAGGGTGCGTGTGGCTCGGTGCAGTGCACCGTTTTGAGTGGGTCCGGGTCCGTGTCAAAGGAGGTGGGGGTGGGTGTGGGGGTAGATGCGGACGACGGCGTGGGTTGGGATGTGTCCTCGAGCGCATGTCCACCCGCTTCTATGGGCATCGTGCCTTGTGGCGCATAGATATCGTCTAATCCAGGTGTTGGAAGATCTACGACGGGGGTGGTATGTGTAGGCTGGATTCGAATGGGAGAGAATGGGAATGGGGGAAATAGCACACCTGCTGAGATCTGGGTGTCTCCGCGAGGACCGAAAAACCAGACGAGTCCCACGAGTACGCTACAGCCGATTGCTATCTTTTTCCAGGCGAGCTTCCTGCTCGGTCGGCCGGGGGCCATCCCACCCTCGAGACGCTCGTAGGCGTAGTTCCTCGTGGATGTGGGAATCATAGAGAGGCGACGAGTGGAGAGGGTCGAACTAGGACCACCAGACCCAAGGCCCAGGTCAACAGAGGTGGAGAGCGCCGAGCGGTGTTTGCGGGGAATGTTGGCGGGTAGAAACCCACAACGGTTTGGTTGTTTGTTCCATTCGACGCACGCACTTATAAACCAAATGACGGCTACATTCCAGGTTACCAAACACGAATCCCAAATTACACGGACACAATTGTTTGATTCGGTACGACAAGATACATGACATATATCGAGCAAAAGATGAGGTCAAGTGGGACTCAAAAAAGACTGCGGCGATTGCATAGAAGACACGAAAATGGGGGGGACAGGGGACAGGGGATGGGGGTTACGACGATGCTCCTAGCCAGTGGAAGGGGAAAGCTGATGAGTGTAGGAATACACGGAACATCGAAGATTACAGCCTGATCACCTAGGCTGAGGCTAAGCATATATCATCTGCCGAGGGGGAAAAAAAATAGGAAAGAAAAAAAGATGCCTTGGTATGAAGACAGATCATGAATCAGAGAACTCTGGGCACTCAATGTGGTGGCTGCGAAGCAAAGCCTGGCACGTCAGCGCTCGCTGCTTCCACATCTCGCTCTCCCGCTTGTGTTGTTCCAGATTTTCCTCCAACGTTCGTTGGTACTCTAGCTTACGCATCCGACTCCGCCGAGCTGCGATCGTGTTTTGATGGCGCTTCGCAGTGATCTGCTCCTGCTCCGAGAGCGTGGGAGTCAAAGTCTCCTCGATAAGTTGATCTTCTTCATCGGCGGCAGCGGCACGAAGACGCTTGCGACGCCAGGTAGCAGGAAGCTCTTTCCGAGAAGTAGCGGAGGGGATAAGGTACTTGCGTGATTGGATGGGTGCGTCAACCGGAACAAGCAACTCGGGCACGATGTTCTTGCGAGTACCGGTAACGGTGGATTTCCGTTTGGCAGGAACCGTCTTTCTGGATGGAGAGGCGCTGGGGAGGTCAATGAACGGTGTGTTCGGAGACTCTAGACTGTACATCCTGTCAAAGTTTGGATGGGGAAAGGTAGGAGGCTCAATCTGTGACGGCTTCGATCCCTGATACATGGCGTCGTTGAACTCGCCAAACAGAGACGGATAGTCGCCAAATGAGTCATTCCCACCAAAGTCACCCATCAGGGGACTTGTCATGATGTCCGCATGCATGTCGGACCCGACAGCAGGGGTGGTGAGCAAGTCGTCATCGAAAGGCGAATCGATAAGGGGGGAAGTCAAAAACTCATTCAGATCGTTAGACATCTGAAGTTCCGGCGTTGCTGTTACAAAGAAAAATGAGCCAAGTGGAGTTGAAACGTCGCAAAAAGATACCAACCATTGAAGACATCCATCAGTGATCGGACAGCGTCAGCATCCGTCACTGTTGTCGCTGCTGGCGCGGTGTCCTCGATTGGGACATCATTCGCGCCGTTATCGCCGGGTTGATGAGACAGCATTGTCAAGTAGTTGGAGCAAAGGTTTGCGAAATCGGGCGAAGAGAGGAATGTATCGGTTTTTTGTGATGAAGAGGCTTCTTCTATGTCTGTTCTATGTGGTGCTGTACGAGGCGCAATTGGCAAAAACTGGGGTATCCCATAGTGAGCAGCGAGATCCGAGATGTTATTGAAGACCTGGTTGGACGTCCGTGGACGTGCAGGGCGGCTGTTTATCGCAACATGGCGAGTAGACGAGCTTGAAAGTTCTGAACTTTCAAGGACAGAGGGTGACAAGATGTGGTGACCGGGGTTGGGTGACAGACCGGGATGATGCGAGATCGGCCGACGATTCACAAAGTTTGGCGGATGGAGAACATGTTGATCTGGAGTATACGATAGATATTGATCCGAAATTGCTGAGTGGGGAGGGGTTATTGGAAATGAGGGGGGGCCAGGCGACAATGTGGAGGGCCTGGCGGGTCTGGAACCATGAGACGACGTCATCAGCGCCTCATTCTTAGCACAAGGGGTACCGCGTGCGTCAGTGCGCGACACGAGTTCAATCTGACTCGATGAGCATTGAGACGGCCGTGACCCCGAAGGACGCGCCGAAGATGTTCGTGAGTGCCCTAGAGGGGACGGACGAGACAAATCGGGCGACCCTGGGATCGACGAATGACCGCAAAAAGATGCTGACATCGCAAGATGCAGATTTCGGTCGATAGACAGAAATCGAATGATATAGGGATGTGTCTTGCGCAGCGTTGCCGAGCAGACGAACACACGTAGGACACAATGAAACGGATGCAGATCGAACTGAATCACTCACGAATGGGGGAGTACGGGTGACTCGAGGTCGGATCAGCGAGTTTGTGGATGGTGGTGAGGAAGAAAAATGGGATGGGGAAACTATCTATGACTCGGTCAGCTTATAAAGCTAACCCCCATTCTCACAGCTTTTCAAGCTCAGAACGCGTGTTCCCGAACAGGCGGGAAAAAGGCACCGCCTCACCGCCCACAGCAAATCCCAAAAGTATCGTTTTGGTAGAGAATAAAAAAATGACATGACATGGAACACATCGAGGTCAGTCTGACCATCGAGCATACGATGCCATCGTACGCTACTAGGATGAAGACACCCAGCTTCCGACCACTACGGAGGACCTCAAGCGCCGTCGGCGCGCAGCCTCCGTGGGCTGAGTCACTGACAAGAATCAGGGCAGCCGACGGCATGCGAAATGAGCCCAGGAACATCATCCAATCAGATGCCAACACGCCTTGCTTCTCGTACCACGTATTCGAACCGCAGCCCATCCGCATCTCAGCGGCACTTGAAGCTTGATGTTGCGTACCCGCAGCACCCTTTGGAGGGGCATTTTTCCGGATGTCCTGCTCGATATTCAAGAGGATGGGGACAGCAGAGCCGAAGAGGTTACGTGTCCTGATGCCGTGGCCATGCCACCGGTGTCCAAGTAGCTTACCGTGCTGACTCAGTGGGATATTCTAATCAGAAGACTGAGTCGGCGTGTCCGTCGAACCGACCCCAGGCTGGCAAACACTTGCTTACCCGCGAATGGCATTAGCAAGTTAACCCACGTACTGTGAGCACGTACATCGCCCGCATCACCATGGTGACCTTGCACAAGCTTGGGGCAAACACAGCTTGATTAAATGCTTCGAATAGACTTTCGTGGGAATGATAAACAACCTGGTGAGAGGCGAGTTGGAGATGAGATTCCTCAAGGCTTGAAGCTTCACTAAGTAAAACACTCGGCGATCGTGGCGTGAATGCGATGATGGTATTGCGTTTCGTCGACCCCAATCTGGGCAATGCCTAAATGCAAGAACAGCAGTCGACCAAGAGACGCAACAGAGCCACGCTAGATTTGCTACACAACAAATAGTAATCGAAACTGCAGTTTTGTCAGCGCCACCAGTACCACAGCCCCAAATGACGTCGCGGTAAGCAAAGTCAAGGAAGACTGGCGCCGTGACTTTGGCACTGCACTTGTTGCAACCGCAGTAGTGGAAAGCAGTGCAAATATTCGCAGTTCGGCAGTCACCGACTCGGTTGATCCGGGTATAAAGCCCGTCCCAACCATCGATCTCTTATCTTGACCCCACTCTCTACCCTTCTCTAACACGAACAAGCATCACCATGACCAAGCACGCCTACGATCAAGTGAGTAAATCGATATGCGCACCCCACACAAATTGGTCACTGACGAATCTCATGTTAGGTCACCAACGCGCCCCACAAGGCCAAGCTCTCCCATGAGATCATCGCCGCTGCTGCCTCTTACGAGGTTTGCTACTCCCCTCCTTTGACACGAGACATGCTGATCGTCTTGTAGGCCGCGAAAGCCTGGAATGAGCACAGGGAGAAAAACGGCGAGGATGTCTCTCATGCCAAGGCAAAGGAAATCATGTGCGTCCATAGTATATCTCGCATTGGAGTGTAGTGTCTAATGTGCGGGATCAGGGCGGCTGCCGCTGGTGCATTCATCACCCATATGGTCGAAACCAAGGGTCTCGATGCGATCGACAAGCACAAGGCCAAGGAACTCGGTGAGAGATCAACACGTGTGCAGAAATGTCAGCGCTGATATTCTGTGCAGCCCATGAGCACCATGACAAGCACTTGAAGGACCAAGGTTACTATTGATTATTGATTCGATATACGCGAAGCTTGGTGGTTTCGGACTGTACTAGTTATTTGCAAACACGAAATCTTGTATACCCAAGTAACGCTTGCTTTGAATCTCGAGTCAGTCTGGGTCTGACACTCAGCTGATCTGGATCGTGACTCGTGAGACAAGTGGCATGTCGAAACTAATCCCTTTAGTCCTCTGTAATAAATTTGCCTGTAGTAGATTCGGAAGGGGAAACGTTCTCAACAGATAAGCTTTAGAGTGGCGCCGCAGAACGGCTCGGTAGCATAGCTATAACTTACCAACTTTTTGACCCCGTTCAGGATCTGGAAAAGGGCGGGTTCTGACGAAGAGACGCCAGGTCTAGATCACGAGCCTGAAACCCATATGGTTCCCTGAGATCATTCATGTGTACGTCTCGGCGCCAACTGACTGCTCGGGATCCGAAATGGGGTGCTGCGCTAACACGCCTTAGAGTGGGCTTTGAATTCGACAAGCTGGCATCTTGGCACGACGCTGACCTGCTGGCAAATATTTCGGGTCACACGTAGTAAATCAGCCACCGGAGTTTATAAGTGGTGGGGCCGCGACAAGAATAATACAACGCTAGAAGATGTCCCGACCAAGTTATTTTTGATTCTCCTCCCTTCATAAGCCGGTCTTTACTGCTACTCTCTTTCGAGTCTCTGCCCTCCTCAATAACCTGTAAATCGACCTTGCCTTCCCCTCACGAGTCGTCGCATACTCACTGGCATGTACCCTCTCTGTTCGAGGTCCCATGTCTTGTTCTCTTGGTTGTTCGCTACCTTGTCAACACCATTCCTTGTTTCAGCTGTCCGCTCATCGAGCCCTCCAGCACCACTCCAACGGCGCGAGACAAATTATGGCTACTACATCCCAATGGACGGCGGCGGAAGCATGCTAACAGTCCGTGCTGCATTCTCGCTCTTACATGGGACGTCAGTGTGATCTCATCTCTAATACTTTGCTTCCGTAGCAAGTGCAGGATACATACCCTCCGGGACTCGGCGAACCCATCAACGTCATCCTTTCGGCCTACTCTGATTCAGCAGCGCTCCAGAACACCGTGGACAATGGAGGTCTCATCAACTATTACCAGTCAGTCAGCCTTTCTGGTCCATCACAATTAAATCTTCTTCCTCAACAAGTTCGACCCATCTAGATCTTTCGGTTTCTCGACGGAATGCTTAGGTCAGCATTCTGGTGAAAACCAAGGCGCCAACCTCGGTGATGGGAATGGATATCGTATGCATTCTATCCCTGTCCTTGTCCGCACTCACGTATCCTGGTCGGCAGTCAACGAGACAGCGGTCATAAGATGGGACTATGGCAATGTTCAACTCGGTACTTGCGAGGAAACGATCGAAGGCGGCAATCACATCCGTTATTGGATCCAGAACGGGCCCGATGCGGATAGCGGTGCGATTTTTATGGCAGTCTCGTACGAGATGCCGATCGCAGGTACACCCCTTGCTTCATCCTGCAGAATTTCATTACCCATCACTGATTGACGCTCACAGACCAGCACAACATCATCGTCAATGGGTCCGTTTTCGAATATCACGTGAGTCTGTCTACTGACACGGCGTGGTAGTTACAATCTTGGACGTGACTGGCTCGTCGGCAACGCTACATCCCAAGCAACCATCATTCCCACCTCCAATCTCACGAACGCGAGCACGTACTCGGGCCAAACGTCGTTCAACGGATATACCTATCACACCTCTGTCAACTACGTCTCCGGGTTGCTCCAGAATACGAGCGTTGGCATCAATCATTACCAGAGCGTCGCAGTCAACGGCACCAATGCCATCGATGGGCTCGTTGCTGTCATGACAGTCAAGATCACCACCCAGCCATCATCTACAACAAGCAGGTACCTTTTTATTTATTTATTTCCGTCCATCACCATGGTAATCACAAATGATTTTCCTCGCTTATAGTGCGAAGAGGTCGCATATACCTTTAGCACTGTATTGGACGTCCCTCGTGCTTGGATGCCTGGCGACCGTTTCATCTCTATAGCCTCTACATATGCTTTCTCTCCGGATACAGCTTCCCTCCCTCCTTTGGAGGGGGGAAGTCCCCTCTATACATACTGACACTCGCTCATGACTTGTGATGACCCATGCAGTGCATGCACTCGGCTATTACTTACATTCGTCCTTGCTACCCACTAGACAGTATTTCTTTTTTGCTTTGACAGCCTGGGACACTGACTGACATGCGTGTCGTGAGCCATGGCCACCATTTTTTCCAGCGATTAACATAGATGTATATACTTGTACTTTTCATCGCATCGATAATTGCATGGATCAAAGACTGTCTGCTCCGATCAGCATGCCCCTACACTCCGGCGATTTTGAGATTGTCTAGCTTGTCTCAGACTGGTCTGGTCACCAGACTAATCCGAATGATCGTTGCCCATAATACCCCGCTCGCCGCTGGACTTAGATACGCACCATAACTTTTGTGCCATCCTGTTAGTTCCCAACTTTGATGGTCAATGATCACCCCAAAGCGCCAGGTATGTATGATTAACGGGCCGCCTAAAAAGCAAAGGCCGATCACTTATACAGACACTAGACCTACATGCAAAGCATCATCCCCAACAATTTTTCCAACGAACGCCCAGATCTATGCACCCACGATCGCAAACGCTTCCGTCTCGGCATAGACAACGGTTTGTGCACTACAAGCATCAGAAGAAAACACATCAATAACTCGGATCGTTCGTTCATGGGACGAACCCAACGAGACATGTCGAAAACACTTACCCAGTGGTGCCAACCTCGATGGCAGCAAAGACATAACCGTCCCTGGTAAAGGAGGATCCGTCAATACATCATACAACCAAATCACCCGGGATCTTTGAAACAAAAAGAGACGCACGCTGCGGGAATGTGGTCGGGAATGGTGACGTGGATGCCTGCACCGACCTCCACACTGTCGAGGAGCTGGATGTCGACGTCGGGACCCACGAGCAGGATACCGACGTAGGTAGGGTCGCCAGCGGCGGGGACGACGTCGAATGTGATATCTGCTCCGAGCTTGATGTCGGTCTCGACGCCCAACGCGATGGTCAACACAGAGACGGCGGAAACGTAGAGGGCGAGAGCACTGCGAGCACGCGCCGGTCAATGCAACGAACAAAAGAGCACAAAGCAATGAAGACGCTACCTTAGTTTGGCAAACATGTTGGAGGGGATGGATGCGGGATGGGTGGTAGGTTGCAGAGAGGATGTGCGTTCTCTGGGGAATAGCGAGGGACTTGCCTGGCTTTTATATCGCAGAAGGTGTCTCCGATAACGCTAGTATGGTATGTATTTTTTTCTTCTGTTTGGTGGCACGTCATTGGCCCGTCTGCGAACTCGGGCTATGTAGCCGAGGACGTACTTCCGAGTCACCTCGCAGCCTGAGGTTGTATCCACGAGTCCATGCTCCAAGTTTGTGCTTAGCCGACAAAGGTCGCAATAGCCGGTTTCTAAAATAGGGATAGCAGGTAACATGTGTTATTGGAGCAACGCGAAAACACGACGCATGCTAGGCAGAATTTTGGACAGTTTGACACAGTGGAGGGCATCCGACTTGAATGACGATATTCAATAGAGACGGGCCGAGATTCTGAAATGCAGACCCGAGCCAGTTTCCTGGATTCAATTGGCTCGGAAATGAGGAGAGGGCACGATTCGATTCGCGGTAAAACTGACCTGCAGGCCTCATGTTTCACGTCGTTTTGCTTTGGTATCAAGCCTGCTATTAGTCACCATGGGGTTCACCATTCGGTTGTGGTGACTAGACGTAAATTACAATGGCAAGGAGGATTCGCTACACTAGAATTGGACAAACTGACCATTGCCAGTCGAACAACCCCGCTGCGGTGCAGGCCAATGTTGAAGCGTTAACATGCTATAGTACTAGCTGTCGATTGGTCACATGGCCTGAGCTGCTAAGAACGACAATCTTCCGATCTTGAGATGACTTGCGCACAGAGATCGGACCGACTGAGTGATCGAATTGTCTAAATACGCATTCCAAATGGGGATCAAGTCCTCTGCGTGTGGTGCTTTGTATTTCTTTCGTGACTGCTGTAAGAATTCCCTGCAGCAACATATTGTGACTTGTAAGTTGGAGAAGTCCCTGCTCACTTTTAGGGGTAATCGGCATTCCACGTATCGACGGGTCCTTATTCACTTCCCTGTTTCAGCAAAGGTCGCCCTCAGTCAAATGAGCAAGTAGGCCCCGGCTCCATGCTATTTTACTGACTATTCAGCTCTAACAGACAGACTCTTGCAAGTCGTGTTGAATCAATGAGCCGCCTAGCGTAAGTCTTTCATATTCCACATTCTCGTTATGGAAGAAGTTCAATGAATGTTGATTTTTGTTTTTGTTTTTCATTGAACTTCTTTCACGGGCACGATGAACAAGCAACTCGAACTGGGGCTGGGCACCGGTCGGTCTATGGTCGCGCGGGGCGGTTCATGCATATGATCTGATTGACTCGTGCATTTAGATCCAGGTCTACACACGAGCACTACGGGATACTTCTTACACTTCGATAAACAAGACAGTTTGATTTTGATGGTCGTCTTACACTGGCACGTTGGCAGCTGAGCCGATACTTTGTCATTTACCCACGATGGTCGTCGTCCGACCGTGGCACATAGTCCTTGGCAGTCAGCAAACGGTAGTGCCGGCTGCTCGGTGCGGAAATTATTTTAAATCAGGTAGATTTCAAATGTTGAGTCATGCTGAATTCTGTTCGGAAAAATGATGTCGTTGAGAGATAGGGCGTTCTCCGGCAATAAGTTACGTGTGGAGAGTACTCGTCTGGTTTTGCAGTCTTTGCTGCATCGACCTCGAAAGTATCGCGCGATCAATTCAGTTGGCCGGAAGGGAGCCACAGTATGTGAACTGTAGCCAATTCGAAGTTCATAATATGTCCTCTGGGCGATAGATTTTCCAAAGCCTTGAGAGACCAGAAGACTAGTTGTTGGAAAAAGCTGAGAGGGGTTATACCAGTCAAATAATCAGTGTGCAGTGGGACGGCTGGATTTAGCACTGGATTCAGCACGGTCGTCAGAAAAAGAAAAGTTGCTGACATGTCATGCTCAAACAGCGAGGCTGCTTAACAGGGCTGTTCACTGTTATCGAAGAACACTGTTCATTGTTTACAGAACATGGTACATACCTCGACGAGTGGTCACAAGGGAGTACCTGACCCAGCTTAAGTATCGGACATACTCCTGGTGAGTGCAAGCCCCTTTACCACGTCATTGGCATTGTTTCAAATCAGCGCTCGTATCCAGGTTACGTTTTCGTTGGATAACGGCTGATGCTAGGCATGCCCACTGCGTGTGACCGTTTCTGGAGCGGACCAATGAACTAGGCAAGCCGTGGAATAGCTGGGGTACACCCAAGGCAAATACTTTAATTCACTGGTCAAACTTGAGACATGGGAGAGAAGAGATTCCCGATTAGTAAACAATGAGACTCTGGGAGTCACCGCACGCTTCTTCGGATAGCCTTCCTAGGAATTTTCTTTGGAGTGTGGGTAGAACAAGACTTGTTATTCCCCGAAGCGACCTGATGTGAGTTTCCTGACGACCGTCCCTTGTCGATTTTGTTTCTGAACGGTACTTTTGCAACAGTCATTCGGAGTCGGGAACCGGAAAGCTTCCATGTGCTGTCCCGAGAGCACGGCTTTGAGTTCCCACGCTACTCCTCCTTCTGAGTCTACCAGCGTTGCGCTCGTCGTCGTCCTCACGTCTCGCTCGCTGTTCACGACGACGACGACCCATTTTTTTCGAGCACGCCGTGGTTGATGTTCTGTTGCACCGACCCTGATGCCGCCACGCTCACTCGCTGCTTCTTCAAGGCGCCCTTTGTCCGCAATATTCATAGGATCGTTACCACCCAAGGATCCGAAGCAAGCCAATATCCCTGACCTTCCTGAACCTCCGGAGAGTCCCGGCGCTATTTCCACTTCTGGCTTGCCATCCCCCCCAGCAACAAATTCTACTGGCAGCGGCTCAACTGGCGACAACAACAGTGCCAAGTCCGGCAGCATCAGAAAGCGCCCAGTTTCGTATTCCGGTTCTCCAAGTGATATGATGCCCACGGAAACGTATGACAAGTCCATAACTATATCCAAGACTTCAAGACCCAATTCTGATGACGAAGATGACGAAAACGACCATGCGGGCGAGGAAGATATTACTGCCAGGCTTGACTGCAGACTTGGCGTCAAAAGCCCCAGTGAGAATATTGCAGCGCTTCAGCGGGTCAAGAGCCTTGCGCAACGCAACCGCATGGTGAGCCAGCTGCGCTTTCCCCTCGACTTGTGCTCATTGCACACCCTTTTCCACCCCACGTGTTATGGTACATTCCTGGCCACCTTCGGAATGATGCGTTCTTGAATCTGATTGGTTTCGGTATTCTGATACCAAAATGCATTTTTGATGCCTATATGCTATTCAAACTGCCTTGCTTACCGAACTGATGTATGATGGACAGGCATTAGATAAACTTTCTTCCCGCCTCCACACTCCATCACCGACACATACTTCTCGTTCTCCCAACGCACCCTCTTCATCCACATCCACTGCATCATCGTCTCGCCTCTCATCCCATTCACATTCGCAGTCTGCACCACAGGTTCAGCGCACTGATACCCTATCGGGGTCCGAGACCGAGCGAGAGAGTTTACGTGCGCCAACTCCATCCCGCTCTGATTCCAATTCCTACCGCTCGTCATCTCCTGAACGTTCGTCAACACCGCCCTCTGTATTAGACTCCAGTTCACGACGAAGGCTCACATCTGCACCCACGTCTCCAGAAGAGACGCGTCAGGCGTCCCCCGGCCCATCACGCGCTCCCCGCAAACGAGTGTCCATGGCGAGTAGTATATCTGTTCAGAGTATAGAAAGCGGGGGATATAATGGCAATGACCATGATGTTACCGAAACAGCGCTGGTCGCTGTAGCCTCTTCAAGGAGGAGTCCCACAGGAAACAAAAGGGCGCGACAGCCACTTCCCAGAGAATTCAGGGATGGAGAACGGCGGAGCGTGGACGGACGGGTTGGTAACATGGTTGGGTCGTTTTCATTGTCGGCTAAACACGCATTTCTCTTAGAATTCAATCCAGCCCATAACTCCCCACCGGGGGTGCGATGGGTATGATGATCATTCACCCAGAACTGTGGCGCATACAGCTGTCAATGCAACAAGCAGTATCCAGTATTCTCCCCGCGGCGCTCGGTCCGCTAGGTTTTCCACCGTGAGGGATCTTACACGACGACATCAGACTCGCTGGCTTTCCGATGATCTATCCGGTAACGTTGCAGATGGCGGACGAAGACAATCCCGACGAGGAGGCAGTGCGGAGAGCGCACTGAATGGTGTGACAGGGGCGACAGGGAGACTCGCGGGAGAAAGCTTACGTGCGGCTGGCATTGGCATGCGTGGGAGCGTGAGACAAGGTGCGCCGCCGAGTGAAGATCTATTTGATGACGGACGTGATGTCAATGCGTCTGGCCGTGGGGCACGTCCAAATCGCACAGTGGAATGGGAAGACCACGAGAGGCAGCGGCCGTCCAATGTTGATGATAGGAACCGAGCGAACGGGTTTAGCACACATGTCAGCGAAGCTGTTGGCCCCCCTGTTCCTCGCCCCCATTTGCACTCGGATCCACCTCGGGCATCCGCCAACTTGGTTGTGGAACGGAGCGCAAGAGGTGCAGGGCGTGGCGTCTCATCCCGGCCCGCTACATCGATGGCAGACATTTCCCACGCAGAAAATAGTTCCAGGACCGGAAGTTATTCGATACGGTCCAGGAGGACGACGTATGACCTTTCCAACAGACCTGAGTCTCGACATTCACCGACGACGCGCATCCTTTCCTTACCTCAAACGCCAGGAGATCTAGACAGGCCTCGTTCAAGTGCTGTCGCCGTCCGCCACATGAGCGCAACTCCAAGTGGTAAAGGCCCGTTGCCAAGCCTAAATAATCCCCAGAACGCTGAACACACGCGTCTCATGCTGGAATCGCTCTCGATGTTCCAGGCCCAACTATCTCGGCTTCCAAATCAATCCCAAACAGTTCGCGACGTATCCGACCACTCGAGCGCAATCATACGTGCATCGGAAAGGCTCAACAAGATTATGAGGGTTGCGACCACCAATGCTGTCCAACAACAAATCGCTATTGAGGTGGATGACGAATACTACGATGCAGACGGTCCGAATCATCCAGCGCAAATCTGGAGAGATGTTGGTTCTGACTTTCGGGAGAGTTTGCGGGAGAGCGATGATGTAGTACGCTCACTCACCGGATTCATTCTTGGTGTTGGAAAGCTGTTGAAAGAAGTAGCAGGAGCGTCCGAGCTTGCTCACATGAGGTCCCCGAGTATGGATGACGAATTTTCCAAGAAGCCCCCATCTGACTCGGGTCCTGAGAGGGGAAGTAATAGGCGGAGTCAAGATGGTAGACGGAGTGTTGAATCGCGATTGAGCTGGGAACCGGTGACCTCCACTCGTGGTGCTGATCTCTCTCGCAGGCTCTCCTCCCGTAGTGACCTTAACCTTTCCCGCCCACCGTCTGCACGAGATCGGGATAGTGCTAGTGATCAAGACCGATCGATTCCCTCGAGGAATGGCTCGGGTCTACCTCCGACTTCGCGACGGTTGTTTGCACCGCGTGAACATCGCGAGCAGCAAATGGTAACGATTGGACCAACTAACCATAATACTCCAACCAACATCCTCGACTTGTCGTTGGACTATGAGCCCTCTCCAACTCCAGCACCTCGATACCCTCAGGCGGAAAGGTCGAGACTGCCTGCGTACTCCACTCCACCCCCCCTTCCGACTCTCCCGTCCGAATCCTTATTGCAGAGATCCAGCACTGCAGCTGATACAGGTGGTCGTCGCAATGCTTCCTTAGCTTCCGTCACCACCGTTCGCAATCCCAACCCACCTTTTGCTCTGTCCACACCCAATCCGACCACAGCAATCTCAACGCACACGGTATCAGCCTCTCCCAAGTCATCCACGTTTCCTATGGAGCGTACGGATTCCCGTGACTCAGTGCGTTCCTCTGTAACCTTCTCTCGTCCATCGGGGGTGTCAGTATCCGCTCTCCAGCAACAACAAAGTCGTGACGAGGCTCGAAGGCGCGTGGGTACGACCGCGGAAGAGGACACTTCCAGTCTCAACCAAATTCGCTCGCCACTCTCCGGCTCGGAAACTGAGAGGGATACTCGTCGACGGACGCTTGGTGTCCGTGCAGCCCGTGCATCGCTAGGGACCGCCGCCGAGGAGCACGAGACGGGAGAGAGCAACGCTCAATCCAAGACAATTGCATTCCCATCGCAAAGGCGGGAGCGCCGACGCACTGTGACAGAAATATTCAGCTGAGCGGTCCGAATGTTGTATTGCCGTTTTCAAAGTGCGTGCCAGAACGTCCCGGCATCCGGTCTCCCGCACTAACCGAGTTGCCCAGAAGTATCAAGGTGTATAGTGCCTTTTTTTTTGTGTTTCCATTCATTGCCTTTGTGCATTATATCCTGCATTGCATTTCCAACTCCGGACATTGACTTCCTGAGCGGACCACCACCAGCACGAATAATATGTCCGAAGCACACCTGTCCTTAACATTATTTTCTGTTTTTTTTTGGTCTCATAATATTTGGCTGGCCATGCATATACTTCGTTGATGTCTGCGTGCCCGCTCACCCTCTCTCTCTCTTTCCTTGATCTTTTCTTTTCTTTCTGTGTTCTTGTTCTATCATTATCCGAGGTGTTCTCGCCTCCAGCACGCAACCACCACGTAGGCTTTTCTTTTATGCAGGTAAGAGGAACATGCAACCAATATGATCAACACTCGAGCCGAAACAGTACAGGTACTCTTGAACGACTATCGTAGCACCTTGGTATTAATGTGATTGATTCAGTACTCTCCGTTGTAGGCCAGCGATTCAGACAGTGTCAATGTGAGACGGAGCAGTGAGGTTGACATGGAAGTAAGTTGCAATCGACGTTGAAGATCAAACATGATCTTGGGTGTACACGCAGTGATAAGGAGCGCTCGGACGACTTGTGAACTTCGATGTAGGTAGTTAACATTTGGAGCGGAATGGTACGAAGGGTGAAGGGTAGGGCAGGCCTAGGGGTCTCACCTGGTCGATGTTAGTCTGGTGACCAGACTAGGAAAACCCGCCAGCTGACCGAGCTAACCGGTCCACCGGACAATGCATCATGCTGAAATGTGAGAGACCATCAGGTTAGCAAACTCAGAGGGACATTTGTTGGAGAACTTTTTCTTTTCTTGAATGCACGTTTATGTATAGTCGTGTGGGGGTCAAACCCATGGTAGACTTTACATGCCGGAGGTACTGTATGGTATTATTGGTATCTGGGGTATTGGCTCCAAGTACCTGGCGGGTGGAGCAGGTGGATGGCGGATTCCTAAAGAGACTGCCAGTGGGGGGTAGTCATGAGCACAATTGCAGATGGAGAAAAAATAAGTGTCAATGGGGTATGGGTCTGCATAAGTTGAGCGGATGGCCATGCTACGAGGGGGTTTTCATTGGCTCGAGGTGGGCAGTGTGTGGGGTCACTTGTTGAAGAACTTGAACAGCCCTCTAATAGGTTACTTTTCGCACCACTCATTAGCTTAACATGTTCAGTGCTAGTAGTAACCGCAGTGCGGCCAGTGGGCCACTCGCGTTGCGGTCTGCTTCAACAGCTTTCCCCCAATGGCGGTTCCACACATTTGTTACACTCACCTTATTAATCCAGGACACTGAGGACAGTCCTTATTCATCGTCGTGCTCACTCTTAACATCGACGCGCTTCATCTGATTAGCAGCAAGTGGCTTGACAAGCACTGTGGAAGAATCGCATACCAGAGATTATGATATTTTCATTGATCTTTTTCGTATCATGAAAATGTCAGTCTCCTGTGTGTCAGGGGGGTTGGTTGGTATGCGATAGCAACTGATAGCAATCGCAAGGATATCGACGATAGTGTCGCGATTACCACGCATAGGCGTATTTTAAGAGACAGCGATTTTACCGGATCTTCCTAGATTGGGGAACTTTTGGAGCGTGCTCTTGCCACATGCGGAAACAACAGATAGAACGAGGAATAGCGGACTTGGGGATAAAGTTGGATTATCACGTCCAAGAAGCTTAAAACGATGACGTTCTGATCGTCGATAGGGCTATATAACATCAATTGCATCCGCGCTTCATGATGACTAGGTCGGACTCGGACCGGTCTTGTAAGTGAGTTGGTGCTATCGCGCGTTCGACCGAGTCCACCGGACTGATAGCAGGGAAGCCTGAAGCCCTGACTCCTCGGAGGGCTTCTTGCTGAGCTGATCAGGATCGCACGTGGCTACAAGTTTCCTAAATTATCATTTAGTTTGAGTCTTCTGCGGGCATGCATTTCCACTCCATACGCCTTCGAATCGAGTATGACGTTGAGGGTCACGGCCAAGAGTGGCCATCATGAGAGAATGAAGGCGTGGCTAAAATAAAGTTAGCAAAAAGTAACATCGACGCAGTCGGACGAACGGATTAACTTGAACAAGGCACCCAAAGAGTGTCGCCAAATTTTAATAAACGTCAGATTGAAACGGATGTCAGGGATGGGCTGAGTTACGAGGGTGGGTGCGCGGACGACGGCTCGATCTCACTTGACACCGAGGCTGATCAAGATCGTGATTCCACGTGTCAACGCGCCGGCCAAAATTACCAGTGTCTTCTCTACGCCCACTCGTCACGCACCGCAGTCAAAGATAACGCAGGCGCTGACCGGCCTAAATAACAACGGGAGAAAGGAAAAGAAAATAGCGTAAGTCGCGCATGTCAGACGCCGGAGCGCGAGAGAGATAAAGATAGCCGTAGTAATGACTTGCATTGTCAGCACAAAGCCCCAAAGTGGCGGTTTCAGGCCTGCAACAACATGCCAGTAATACTCACACGTTTGCTCCACCGCGTCGCATTTGAGGCGCGCGACCTTGGTGGGAGCGGAAATGGTCGTGAGCGAATTTCGCGATCTTGCCAGTGAGGAGTTACCTCTTTGGGAAGAAAGCCAGTGCGAACGTGTCGAGAAAACAACTTGGGTAAGTACTCCCCGTTAGTAGCTCCACATACTCCAATAATTCCATAATGCATGGTAACCAACAATCACGCCACATCATCCCGTTGGCCTTACTCAGGATTATCATGCTTTTCTCTCTAGAAGAGTACCGTAAAGGCCAGGTGGGGTTTGTATTGCTGTGCTCAGCCTCTTCAAAGCACGCCGCTCGGAGGCGTCTTGCGTTATCGGCTAAACATTCCAACCCTTGACGTCAAGGTATGAGGACAGATAAGGAAAGTACCCACCAGCGACCAGTCCGTATATAAATGAGGTGACACCGTACGGTTATGACAGACGGTATCCGAATCTGTCTCTTAACACTTTCCTCTCAGTACTCTCATCATGAAATCAAACGTCCATACTTTCTATGCCGACGCTGTCTTGTTTGACATGGTGTGTGTGTTTGATTTGCGCACCTTCAAATCTCACTCTTTCAGTGTGCTGATAGGATGGCACCCTCACCGACTCCATCGCTGCTGTCGAGGCCGCGTGGGGAAAGGTCGCAAGGGACATCGGGCAGGACCCAGCCTACGTGATCGCCGCCACCCACGGCAAGCGCGCCGTCGACAACCTCGCGCAGTTCAAGCCATCCATCCAGCCCCATGAGATGGATGCTGAGGTCCAAAAATTCGAAGAAAGCATTCTTTTCTTCGCTGACGCATACCGCTTGCACGGGCCCGGCATTACCGTACACTCCCCCCTGATCTCATCTCCGGCGCCCAGCTCGGGAGAGGCTACGCCCGAGCTTGTCGCATCTCCGACGGGGTCGCTGCCCTCATCTCGTGCATCGTCGTTTACTGCGCTCGGCAGCCGCCGTCCCTCGTTCGCGTCGCGCCTGAACGGTATGCTCGCCATGACGGCCGTACCCGAAGGGTCAATCTACGACGCACGCCACATGGAGAATTTGATCGTCGAAGAAGAGGACGAAGACATCCTCATGTTCGAGCCCGACGCCAAGAAGCAGTACCTGGAAACTTGGCAGATCGAGGCTGCCACCGTCGACCGCTCCGTTCGTATTCTTCCCGGCGTCAGGCGGATGATTGATTCTATCCCCGACGGCCGGTACGCTGTCGCCACATCCGGCGCAAAAACGTATGGTACGCCGCACCGTCTTAAAGAAAAACCCGAAACAGGAACTGATGGGGATTTTACTTGATAGCATATGGATGTATGACGCGCGTCGGCATCGTACCTCCCAAGGTGACGATCACCGCGGATGACAAGCGCTTGAAGGCGGGAAAGCCCGCGCCCGACCCATTCCTGCTCGCAGCGCGCGAGCTTGGCTTCCCTGCGTCCAAGTGCGTTGTCTTTGAAGACTCCCCGAGCGGGATCCGAGCTGGCCTCGCTTCTGGCGCAACCGTGATCGCCGTCTGCACCAGCCACGAGCGGAGCAAAATCGAGCATATCGGTGCTCATTTCGTGGTGGACAACATGGAGAGTATCCGCTGTGAACCCTGTGAGGATGGTCTGCTCAAGTTTACGGTACAGCTGTAAAGCGAACTTGTTTCATTGCGATGACTTATTGTATCAGTGTATGTCGATATGTATGTAAAGTAGTACCTCAGCCGCAAATGAACGAACCTGCTAGGTCGCGAATAAATATTAGTATTGGAGAGCGTCGCATCTATCGAGTCGTAAGAGGCATAACACAGTCATCCCACATGCGAGGTATGAAGTACACAAAACTGATCAAAACATCATTATAATGGCGAAAACCTGATGGCTGGTTGCCCATACCACTTGTGTATACTCCGAACAGCAGCAGGCACGGCCCAAAAATTCCGAAGTGTGGGGAGGATCCTGATTTGTCCTACTCATCTTCGTCGACGAGGAGTTCTCGTTGCATCCAGAACGGCCCTGATGAGGACGCGTCAAACCGTACACTGCAGATGGCAGAGAATGGGCGCTAGACATACCAATCGGATCCTCAACATCATGGAAGACAGTGGACCATATACCTATACAGCCACATCGCGACCGAATACTGCCCAAACCTATCGCTTCACAGCTAGAATAGAAAGAGAAAAGTAAACCAGGTTCAATGTTCCACCTTGCCAACTGGTTCAAAGGAATGTAACGTACTTCCACACCATTTGGTCATCGTTACCCGCTCCCTAAGATAAAACACACGCAGGTCAGATTGCACATGCCTACTGCGGCGAGGGGTGCATGACTCACATAATGCCACCATACTTGATCATCCTCCGTAAGCTTGACGAAACCAACGATATTAAACTTCCCGTCCACTTCGCCGACAATGTTAATCTTTGGACGCGTAGGGTGGAAGGGATCAGGTTCGGTATCTGTGATGCGAAAGTAGATGTCAATCGTAGCCAACGTCTCCTCAGTGCCGTCGAAGATCGACGTATCCTGAGGTTCATGCTTCGGTACCTGATCATCAGGATGTCCCACGTTGCATCAGCCGATAGAAAGTCCAAGCACGGACCGGCACGCGTTGCTTACCGACGGGTCATTGTAAACTGGCAGGCACGAAGGAACGGCCGTTAGTCAGCTGCCTGGCGGCGATGGAACGGACGAGAACGTGTACGACTTACGTATGAGCTCACGGTGATCTATGAACCCGTATCTCACCGACCACAACCCCTCCACGCCCGCCCAGTCCTCCTCCCTGTCCAGATCCACCCCCCTAGGGATGATGCTCTGACAGAACGCAAGGCCCAACGGACAACAGAGAGCACACTCTCCCTCTTCGCCGCCGTCCGCTTCAAGTAACAGCATCCCAAATGTGTGCACGAGCGTCCACACAAACACCCAGTCCACACGCCCGCGCCCGTCGGGCAAAAACGGTCCATATCTCCTTTCTGCCGTATGGTGCCGTTGGCTGTACACAAACGCCTGCGACGTGCGTCGCCGCGCCGGATCGACGTCCCGCCGCGTGAGCCCGTACAGCACATGCAGCCTCGCCAACAGCTGCTCCTCCTCTGCATCCAGCCCCGCCCACGTATCATACGCACCCTCTAGGAACCCGCCGTCCTCGTCGCCAATGTGGCGCGTCACCCAGCGCACGTTGCGCGACGGTGTTCCGGCGCCGTCTAGGGAGGTGAGCGGGGGCACGTGGGTGATGAGGTCGATGCAGGCGCGCAGGACCGCGCGTCGTTCCTCGCGTCGGCACACGCTTGGCTGCTTCATCACTGTGCGTGCCCTGGTGATCCGCAGCAGCTCTCCCCTCCAGTCAATGTCCTCACGACGAGCGCCCAGGTACGTCACCGTGCGCCGCGGATCATCCAGTGGTTGTGCGAGGTAGAGTCCCCGCCAGAACTGTTGATTGTGTGAACCGTAAATGATCTCGTAGAAGAAACGGGAGGTCTGGGAGACGTGCGCAACGTCGAGCGGGTCGAGTGTGAATAAGATGCGGTCGATGATTTCGAGCGACAAGTCTGCAAAGGTCGTCATTTTTGAAACGTTGGCTCGAGTATCGCTGGTGCCACCGATGAGTACAAGAGGTGTTTAAGTGGGAGCTCGTGCTCTCCGTATTAATATCGCAGATGCGTTGAAACAGCGGGCAGAGAATGGCCATCGTTTGAAAAAAATTCTTTCACTGTTGAGATTTGGTCACCCATAATAGAATGAACGAACCGTAACTTTGGCTAGAACGGAGAAAAGGTAAAGAGACAAACCTGTGCTCAATTCCTTCGTGGAGGGTCGGAAGACCTACGAAGGGTCGATCGAACAAGTGAACGCCATAACGTCGACGCAAGAATGCAACGCAGTATTGCAATAAATATTAGTCAGTGTACAATATGATCCAATAGAAATCTACCCAATATACTGAGATATGATAATGATTCATGCGAAACGCCAACTGAATACGATGACGAGCATGCGATTCAGAAAATTCGGCTGGTAGTATGTTAGTATCCAGAATACACTGGCGTAAAGGATATTCCCTGACGCCCGCTTGTTCCCCGAATCCCTGAAGGGTCAACTGTCGTGGCCAATTTCGCACCACGCCTACTGGCAGCGCCAGCGAGGGTCGGCCATTCGTCGACCAGTCATTGACCAACAGTGGGTTCCACCTCTGTACATCCCGTACTACCTTGACCTCTCGACCCACGGGCTTCGCAAGTGTCGTGTTCGATGGAATGGAACCCGCTGGGTTCGCAACCATCCAAATTGGAATGTTTCCGCCCAACTCGCCCGTCCCTGCTGAACGTCCGAGCGGCCGGCAGCGTTTCAGATCGAAGAGTTGGCAATACTAGTTGGGGGTCCTCCTCAACGCTGCGTCCGCACTTTCATCATGACCGGTTGTGAGCACGGTCCGGGACTACCCGCATCATCATCTACACTTGCTCTGCTTCTTTCCCCTGGCCTCACTCCAAGATGCCCCCTGACTCGGGGTTGCATAACTGAAGTGAGGCCAGAGTCTTGGGGCGCTTGGGTGGTAGGGACTCCCCCATTAGGATAGCTGAAACGTGACCGCAGAGGTGGATCTGGTTGAAGGTCTCTGCAAGCGCGATGAAGCGCAGGTGGAGCCGACCTGACTTGGGGGGAACTGACTGCAGTTGCACGTTTAGCTGAAACACGACTTAAGGGGCACTATACCTGATAGACTTGCGAGCTCGGAGTTTGAGTTTGGGGCCAGCATACAGACTTGCAGAGATTACAGCGTCGGATTATGATCCCAACACTCGCCGTCCGTGCATCCTAACGGCCCGGGGCACCGCTCGGAGTCGCCTCAAGCGCACCCATGCTCATACAAGAGATTTTTCTTTGCCTACCCGGACGTTCGCCCACATGCTATCCTGGATTTACCGCGGCCATCAAGAGTATTGTGAGTGATTGGGGATCGAGAGCCCTCCAACCTGCTCTTCAGTACATACCACATGAACGGGGGACATCCGAGTCGTGCTGATACTTGCGTCTCGACGTTCAGCCAAAGAGAATTGTTCGACTCACTCTCCGCTAGAGGTATTGTGTCTGAGGCACAGCTGTACTCGACAGAGTCCAACATCGCTTTCAGTGCCAGTGGGTATGTGGGTTTTGGGGCACAACCTGACAATAATTCGAAGTACAGTCAAGGCTCGAGTCAAAACGTTTCAAGCTACGATGTGAAGAACTTGAACGTGAACTGTGAAGTTCGGTTCAGAGAAGTCTGGTGAACCAGACTGAACCCGTCGCCATCACTGGCACTAGAACTTTAAATCGTTAGGTAGACGGAAGACATGCGAGTCCGAGAGGAGAGTATGACTCGGATTTATCCGGGACGACTGAATCGGCCCAGTGACTTTTTTCAGTGGGCTGTTGTTCCGACTCTACTACCATTGAAGTTATGATTCAGAGTCAGAACGTTGGATTATGATCCCATGCATGTAGGCTGCGCACGTCTTTTTTTACTGACATCAGCAGGCTTCTCGTCGTGTCTTTACCTCCTTGTGTTCCCATCAAGCACATGGCACTGTCGACCACAAGGATTCGGTCGCGTCCGTGCTTTCATGTGGGATCCAGGGAATTGTCAACGGTCGGAAACCCGCGGTTTCAATTAGGCTGCAGCTATGGCGTACCAAGTCTCAATACCAGCCTTCTAGTAGACGTGCAATGGACGTCAAGAACCTACATTGGCCCTGTCAACGGCCAGCAGGGCACTTGTAGTATTGGCAACTTGTTTTCATCACAATCGCGCACCCTGTGCGAGCCTGGAATTGCCATGTCGGAAACATCTTTATCAAGTCTTGACACGGTTATGAAAACAACGCTGCTTGATTCAACAGCGGCCTTTGGTGCGTCCCGGGACAAAATTGCGGTTTCTAACTCGTTCCAGTGTCCAAGACATACATACCTGTAACTCTCAGCGCGCATTCATGCGATCCTGGTGAGAAAAATGTCGGAAACCTAAGCAGGTGGCCTTTAAGGTGCAAAAAATTGCGGTAGGGTGGGTGCCATGATGTCGTCCGTGTGCAGGGTAGCAGTATTTGCCCAATCCACCACCATTTTGAATAATGCTAGGTCGGCGAATATGGATTCCATAGCATCGTTCAAGTTTACTGACAATAATCACGTGTGCTTACTGTTCCAACAGCTGCTTTCATGTGCAAATATCTTGAGGGCCAAGTTCAGCAGTGCGGCAGGACTCGCTACATCGATGAGCCGACCGTCATAATGCAACAATAGTAGGAATTGGACCCCGGGCCCTAGGTGCACCCGTGCCAGATGAGGTAAGATCGTGTTCTGAATCACTGTTCTCACATTGTAACGCAGCTTCGTTTCCTCTCGCTGATGAGCAGGATGTTTGTTGTACCTAGGTCGTTTCCCTCACAACCAGGCTCCCTCCAGTACCACTCACCTTAATGTTGAGATCCTACCATTCCGCAACCATCCATATGGAACGAATCTATGTGATACGTTGAATATCGATCGTCACGAAAAGAATATGGGCCCTCGGTTGACCAGCTTCCTTTTGTGCGTCCAGAGACAGGAATGAAGTGCGCGGGCTGACAATATCACTGCAGGGTCTAGCACACATTCGCTCCTACATGTACTCATGCAATTCCAACAATATCTGGTCCAAACGGGAGGTCTCGGAGGACTGAACGAGTGGGATCATCGTGAAGGAAGGTTGCGTAGGCTGTGCTACCGTTGCCTTTTTGGTCATGACTCGTGCGCGTCATCCGAAGCATATTTCCAAACCGCTATCTTGCAGCAAGTCAGATTAGCTTAGATGGGTTCCAGAGGTATTGTTGCTTTCACTCAGTGTCGAGAACGACAAAGTAACGTGCTTACCAGTCGAACAACTACTTTCGCGAGCGATTTCTCTTGCTACCAAGTTTGAACAATGCGACGAGACGCGGTACATCGATGAGGCGATCGCGCTTGATCGTGAAGCACTGGATATTTGCACTGTTGGCCACCACCAGAGAGGTTACTGTCTGGTTCGGCTTTCACGGGATATCCGAGCTCGATACATGCTACTCGGGGGAATTAAGAGCATCAATGAGGCAGTTGTCCTTGGCCAAAAGGCACTGAAGCTCTCTCCACCAAGGCACGACCTTCGATGGGGATGTTTGAACAACCTCGCGGTTTGTCTCGCTAGTCGATACGAGCAACTTGGTGGAGTACAAGACCTTGATGAGGCGATCAACCTCAATCGAGATGCATTGGCACTTCGCCCACCAGGTCACCCAGGTCGGTCAGTGTCGTTGAACAACCTCGCAGTTGATCTCTCGTCCCGGTATGATAAGCATGGTGCAGTGGAGGATCTTGACGAGGCTATTCGCCTTGATCGAGATGCGTTGGCCCTTCGCCCACCAGGGCACCCAGATCGGTCATCGTCGTTGAACAACCTTGCAAATCATCTCTCGTCCCGGTACAATGAACATGGTACAGTGGAGGATCTCGACGAGGCCATTTGCCTCGATCGAGATGCATTAGACCTTCATCCACCAGGACACACAAATCGCTCAGTGTCATTGAACAACCTCGCAATTCGTCTCTGGTCCCGGTACAATAAGCATGGTGCAGTGGAGGATCTCGACGAGGCCATTCGCCTCAGTCGAGATGCATTGGCCCTTCACCCACCAGGACACACAAATCGCTCAGTGTCGTTGAACAACCTCGCAATTCGTCTCTGGTCCCGGTACAATAAGCATGGTGCAGTGGAGGATCTCAACGAGGCCATTTGCCTCAATCGAGATGCATTAGCCCTTCGCCCACCAGGACACCCATATCGGTCATCGTCGTTGAACAACCTTGCGGTTGGTCTCTGGTCCCGGTATGATAAGAATGGTGCAGTGGAGGATCTTGACGAGGCTATTCGCCTTGATCGAGATGCGTTGGTCCTTCGCCCACCAGGACACCCAGATCGGTCATCGTCGTTGAACAACCTCGCATTTCGTCTCTGGTCCCGGTACAATAAGCATGGCGCAATGGAGGATCTTGACGAGGCCATTTGCCTCGATCGAGATGCATTAGCCCTTCGCCCACCGGGACACCCAGATCGGTCATCGTCGTTGAGCAACCTCGCAAATCATCTCTCGTCCCGGTACAAGCTGGTGGGGTTGTTGCTCAGGGTCGTTACAATTATACTGATTGCCTATCTACTCTCTTCGCATAGTTATCTGATGTAGAGGTCCGAGAGGAGGCATTTTGTCTTTATAGCGAGCTTGCACATGGGATGCAAACAATCTCTTCGCATGATCTGTTTGCCGCAAAAGCGTGGGTCTCTGCAGCCGAAAATTCTCACCACCCCACAATCCTTCTCGCATATGAAACAGCTCTTCGATTTCTTGTTCGTCATCTCGCTGCCCTCCCATCATTACCTCAGCATCTCGCTATCTTCAAGACTCTCTCATCATCGCTGGCGGTGGATGCATTCTCGGCTTGTCTTCGCGGTCAGTCTCCTGCAAATGCAGTTGAATTATTGGAACAAGGACGGGGTGTGTTTTGGAGCCAGCTCACTCGCCTCTGTTCACCACTGGACAACGTCATCTCGTCTGGCCCGGGAGGAAAGACCTTGGTAGATGAATTCACCCGTCTGACTTCACTTATTCGAAACACCCTCGATTCACCTGGTGCAGACCGACACGATCGGGTATACCGTCTCAACTCTGAACTGGAACGGGTGGTGTCAAATGTTCGGGAGTTACCTGGTCTCTCTCGTTTCCTTCTTCCTTTACTCTTCTCCAATCTCCGACATGCAGCTAGTGGTGGACCCGTCGTCATCGTAAACGCGAGCAAGTATAGCTGTGATGCATTGATTATCTTTACCGAGAGGGATCCCGTTCACATACCCTTGTCGATTACAAAAGAGTATGTTCGGGAACTGTCGTGGAAGCTCGGTGCATTGACTACGCTCGCAAAGAGAGCGAGCGTGGCGAAAGACATCGGTATGGTCTTGCGGGAACTCTGGGACCATATCGTTTCCCCTATCGCTGATGCCCTTCGGACCGCGTATCCCCTTCGGTCTCGCATCTGGTGGTGCCCCACCGCCGAATTCTCTCTTCTGCCTCTCCATGCTGCTGGCCCATATAAGAAGGGTCAGCACAATTTCGCTGATTTTTATATCTCGTCGTATACGCCGACCCTGAGTGCGCTCATTCGTGCCCGAGAGCACCATCCATCTGATCCAGCAATAGGAGAGAAACACTTTCTTTGCATTGGTCAAGCGAACGCCGGCGGCGAAACCGAACTGCACTCGGTCAGCGCAGAGCTGGCTACTGTTGGTCAGCAGGTCGATCGTCACGCAACGGTCACGTCCATCGAAGGGAAAGAATCACGTATTTACCGGGTCACGGAGGAGCTGAGGAAGAATCAATGTGCACCTCGCCTGTCACGGGATCCCGAACAGGAAAGAACCATTCGAATCAGCGTTCGCTCTCCACGACGGCCACTTTACCATCCAACACATCATCCGATGCGATTTGCAGAACCCTGAATTTGCATACCTGTCGGCTTGTCATACGACTGTTGGAGATGAAGAGAGTCCGGACGAGGTGATCCATCTCGCGTCTGCGATGCAGTTTGCTGGATTTCGATCTGTGATTGGGACAATGTGGGCGGTGGACGATGCTGAGACGAACAAGATCACATCGGTATTCTATGAGCATATAGTGGACGAGTCGGGTCGCTTGGATCATACCCGTGCAGCGTATGCACTGTGGAAGACGATGAGGTCAGTGGATGCACCGTTTGATCAACGCATTCTGTATATACACATCGGTGCCTGAGGTATTACAGTATACCTCTTACAATATTTTATTGCTACTTGTTGCTGTGTAACTGCTGCGTAATGCCATCGCACTCCTCTCGGTGTGCGGCTTCGAGCCTGTCACTCGAAGCTCTCGTCAGGGGGTTGGAAAGCTTGACTGCTACCAGGGCCAATGATTTATAGTATTGAGTCGGCGGATAATGTTGGACTGTCTGGCAGATGATATGTGTGTGGCTGAGATGGTTGGTTCTGGAATAGAAGAACATGCGACGGCATGACTGTCCGGGAAAACTATTAAGCGGGGTACATTCTGCAATGATTCAGCCACCGCAGCAGAAAAAAAACACGCAAGTACCATTAGTTTCGCAAACGGACCCGAAATGAAGTGGACTTTTGAGATTACTCAGATCATGACCACGGAAGAGATAACGTTTTGCACGATAAGAATGGGGAAGAATTAAAAGAGGAGGGAAAAGTCAAGTGTGAACAAGGAACGGAAAACAACCCGATCCCAATCAAACAGGCATAGGTCCTGCAACGAGCCATTACCACACACAAACAACACATACCATTTTGGGCAGCTTCCCCGTGAACCTGCCCGGAGCGCTCGTGCCAGTGGAATGATTGACGGAAGACTACCGCCACTGTGTTCGTATGCGTCGTCCTCCTTCATGGTTCGACGAGGTGACGGAATGAAACCCGGTAAAGACGCCTAGTAAGGAATGTGTCCGAATTCTGCGAGAAAAAATAGATTGGAGAAGGCAAACCTCAGCGCTCAGCCTCGACATCGATTCAAGCAACGACTCGAAGCCTGAGAGAAAGGCAACGACTCGACGACGGTTTCATGGGTGGAGCATGACATCACTTGTTCAAGTTCTCACACAGTTCCTACATTTAGAGACCGATGAGATCAAGCCTAACCGTGTTCTTACCAGAATCTCACAGTCTGAGGCACCACTGTCCGTCACGGACAGGGTGTCAGGTGCACGGGTTGACATGCCAAGACGTTCAAAAATACTCAAGTACCTGTTAGTAAGGCATTTGACGATGTGCGCCCCTTCCAATCACAAGCTATTGCATATAAACCAGCTGGCAGCCTCGCTAATCAACCAGGGTCCAGGGAATGGAGGTCGTAACATGAATCCTAGGTTTCAACCAGGACTTTTTTTAGGGAGCGCTGGGTGAGAAATCAGATTGTTAATCCGTCATGGGTTTTCTCATTCACAGAATATGTAGTACCCAACCCACTGGGTGGAGTGGGGACTCGGACTCGGTAGGATATGACGGCATCGCAAATTTCCGATCAGCAGTGACTGCCCCAACTTGAACATGCCTAGAAAGAATCTCCTGTCACGCAAACGCCAAGTTTCAGTGAACCTTCTCAAATATCCCATCGGGTACCAGTGAACAGTCGCTGTAGCCATGGTGAACACAATAATTCGTGTCCGGGAACAATTCCATTTTCTTCCCCTCTCCCTCGCCTTCACATTTGCTAAGTTCTTGTTGTGCCTCTCGTCGCTGGCGCAGGCAGACGACGACACCTACGTTCATTTCATCCCTTCACTCGTTTTCGATACCCTGTCTGCTGCACAAATCCCCGAATCGCCCTGGTGTACATTGAAGCTGTACTATCCTTCCCAACATGCGGAGATCTCCTGCAAAACACCGAGTTTTGCTACGCTCTCTCCCTGAACTCGACGCACGCGATCTTTCACTCATCAGCGTCTCTCTCCCTGTCAATTCCATTCCCGTTGTTGGCCCACTTATGAGCGCTCTCACTAGCAATGGGAACGGCAATGGCAATGGAGGCGGTAACGGAAATGGAGGCGGTAATGGAGGCGGTAAGGGGGGCGGGGGTGGTGGCACACAGCCTTCTACCCCCCCTCCTAATCCCCAACCCAACCCAATTTCTACCGCTGGTGGGGGTGGTAGCAGCAATGCTGGAGGGAGCACCCCAACACCTACAGACACATCTCCAAGTGGCGGAGGAGCTGCGGTCTCACCAGTATCCATCGTTTCAAGTCCAACTTCCTCTCCGGGAAAGCTGTCTAGCCAATCTAGCGCACAAAACCCAACAGGCGGAGGTAGCACGGCCATATCTTCGAGTTCAGGCGGTAGCGGGAATTACCCGACTACCGGTAGTGCGCAAACTACGCCAGCCAATGTTAGCGCAACCTCTGCTGCTGTTAGCAACTCTCCTATTGCATTAGCAACAGGCCTTTCGCTACCTTCACAATCGTCGCTGCGCTCTAGTTCGGACACTGTTAGTACAGGTGTTCCGTCGCCAACTATCCCGACGGCCGCACTCACTTCGTCCGACAAGCAGTTGTCTGGGGGTGCGATCGCAGGAATCACCATCGTGTGTTTGCTTTTCGTGCTCGTACTCGTCCTGCTGGCTGTCCGACGCCGCTCGATTGCGCGTCGTGTAGAACTTCGCAGGCAGTGGTGGTTCGGCCGCGCAGTTTCAGATGGAAGCTTTTCCCCCATCAACCCTCGTAGTCCCGTCAGATCGGACGGGGAACCAGCCAGCAGACTGAGTTCCCGCAGTAGCTTTGCTACCAACTTTGACCATGGGTTAATGTTCCGCGTGGATTCCCCCTCAAGGTTTTCTCTAGCCACTGTCCCCGACCTTCCCCCCACGGCCGAAGTTCGCGAGCGTAACTCTGCCTTGATCTCTACTGGGGCTGCAGTGGCACGCAGGGAGTCTATCAACAGCATGCTGAGCAGTGGCAGCGACCCAGACGCCCAGCACCCGACTCTTTCAACGGGTCATAACTCTACAGCCATGTCTGTCCGTCCATTCTCTCCCTCGGAGTCCTTTGCCTTCCCCAAACCGCCTGCGCCGTCGCCGTCCACAATGGACTCTTTCTACACATACGGCACACAGACACCTGCGTCTTCCAAATCTTCTGTGACTACTCTTGTCCAACTCAGCACGCCTCCCCTCGCCTTCATGGCTGACCTTCCTCCGGCGTCAGCCAAGACATCTTCCCCCTACCCTCGTTCATTGATGCCCGGGGTCACACCCTCACCATTCGTCGCTGCACCCGCTCCTTCCATAAATCCCTTCACTGATTCCGTGGAACCCGAATTCGCGGACGTCGAGGTCATCCGCCGTCCTTTTGTGCCCTCGTTGAATGACGAATTGAAAGTTTATCCCGGTGACCACGTCTGCCTTCTTCAAATCTTTGATGATGGCTGGGCATACGTCGAGAGATTGCCGAGTTCCGAGGGGGCGCATCACGAACGAGGCTTAATTCCCATTGACTGCTTGCGGGAGGCTGATCAGACGCTTCCAACATTCCTGGCTCAAAAGCGGGTGAACAGCTATGGGTCTGCGGAACAGCTGATAGGCAATGCCCTATAGGACTTGAGAGAGGTACAAAATCTTCAAGTGAGTTTCCGTGGATAGCATTTACCGACGCAATACTGAGTTGATGTCGATCACGCAGGCAGAAGACGACTTGACACGCTACTGAATTAATCCTTCTTTCGCAACACGGACTTGACGATACCTTTAAGTTTGAGTCGAGTTTCGCCATTTTTCTCAGGTGAACATTTTGCATATACTGATTCTATCTACAATTATAAAGATTCAGATGCCGTTGTTCCGTCCTTTTTTTTACGTTTCTTTTGTGTTGTTTACCCTTTGCTCATTTCGACTCTCATCATAGATTCCGACCAGCTCCTTGCGATGTTTGGTCTGAGTAACTGTCGTTGATCGAGGACAATCCTTTTTTATTATTCGTGGATGTACTATGCTCCCGTTTATATCTTTGCATTCTCTCGTAGGTTTGCTGGCGGACCGTGCTCTGGAGGGCCGCATTGGAATATCTTACACAGCGTCTGCTGGCGCAAAGTATGCACACATGACTGTTTGTTGGTCGTTATGGTCACGGATACTTTATGTGGCGGCTCAATCTATCATATCTTTGGTATTACTATCCCACTATGCTACATTGTCCTATTTGACCAACATCGGTTGAAAATCGGCCCACGGCGTAGCACGTCCACATGCACATCAGTAACTCATTAATTAACTCTCTCACTGTACCCACGACGCGCGGCCCCGTGGCCACGCCGTCGCCATGCAAAGCTGAATCCGAGGTAACGATCAATAAACTTAGCGTCAAATGAACGACACGATAGGGCTATACTGTATACATTGACACGTTCTGCGTCACGTTCATCACAGACGTATTGTCCCCCAATACGGCGCACACGAAGTGGTTCCCAGAGTACGGCGAGGGTCAGGGAAGGACCTTCAACTTGCGGTGATTTCAGATACCTTGGGTCTTCCGAGTGACTTGGTCCGGCTTTCCACAAGGTGTGTGCAACGCATGGCACACGATCATGCGAGGGTTGTCGAGCGGCCATGCGATGGGTATGAGTCTTGAACTCGCGGGAGCTTTATACATGCGCCCTGCGAGGGCGATGTGGAAGCGACATTCACACAACGTTCGGTTTTCACATTGGGGTGTTATGCCATCGTTGCGAGGGCGATGTTCGCGGACGGTACACGGAACGAGGATTAGAACACAGGGCCAAGAGATACGGATGGATGAGGAAATGTGCAGCGCCTACTGTCAGTAGCGGTACCTGAGGCCTGAATCCGGATGTGGATGTGGTCTGGGTCTCATCACATGTTTCGATGATGCCAATCGCTGATGCATGCCATTTAGAGTCAGTCCTACTCCGTGAAGGCCTGCATGGCAGGGCAGTGCCCGCCATCATTGGCAACAAAATAAGGTTCGGTCACGGTACCCGCATCAACGGAACGTGAGTGGGTGCCCCGTCAAGTCAACGTATTAGAAATATGAGAAATGAATCGAAGCAAGGAACCTAGTGATCGGATGGGCCGTTGCCGGTGCTTATAGATTTTCCTCATTTATCCTGATAGGCAGATTCATGGTCAGAATAGAAGGAAAGGAGGACATGGGGCAAGAGCGAGGGGTCGAGGGGTCAGGACATGCCCCACCGCTGCCGCGCGTGCGGTGCGTACCTCTCAGCACCCAACTCTGCATGTCGTTTTGGATGGAAAGGTGCAACAATAGTGACCCCGATGAGGCAGGAATACGTTGACCCGCCTTGGTCTTTCGCAATATCCTACCTTGGTCAAGGTGACGAACATGAATCGAGTCATCCATATTTTATGCCATTCTGGCCAAGTAGTAGCGTAGTAGGCAAAATTGCTCCTCTTTGTCAAGGAATACAGCAGGTTGGTAAGTTCAGCCGTGTTCATAATACGTTGCCGTTGGTTGACTAGCATGGAAGATGAACACGAAAAGGAAAGGGGCAAGTGGACATACAGTTGGTAAGGCGCACATCCGATACACAGGCATTCAACCTTCCTCGTCGTCAGTAATGTTCCTACCATTTTTACCGATCTACATTCTCAATCAGTCCCTTCATCCGTATCAAAGGGAATAATGAAGGTCACGCAGATGGCATCTTCGGAAGATTTTTCGTTGGCACAGGCACCATATTGTCATCGATGTCGTCTGGGCCTGATACCCTCTCGGAGTGAGTGTTGAGGCATCAATCGTCTACCTCAGCACAGGATGAAAGCAAGAGACAATATGGTACGTACTTCGTTACTTCGTATTTCCCTTGGAGGTCTTGGTTGCTTGCGAGTCCGACATCCCAGATCTGACACTCATATCTTGCACCGTACCTACCTATCCCTCTCCAGAGTTGGACAGCCTTCTGTCAACGTATTTTCTGCTATCCTACGCGCCCGCATGAAGTTCTGGAAAGCGACGACAGCGAGAACGACCTGTAGCCTGAGGGACAATAACATGAAGGAAGGGAGAGCCAATCGTGAGAATGTCCCCGGCTTTATGTACACATACTCGGCGCCAAAAGAAAACGAACGTGACGTGGTTTTTTGACCGTAAGTTTAATGTTGTCTACCTTTATACCTTGCATGAGGTCGCAAGCAGACAGTGTCAACGCTCACTTGTTTGCGTATTTCTCAAGCGACCTTGTTCATAGTGGGTATGTTCTTCCTGGATCACGTAGCTGATTTGAAGCTCGCCAGGGAGGTCACATTCCACTACATTGCCTACCTGCTCTGGGAGACAGCAGTATTGACGATCAACCCTCTGAACCCGACACGATCGTGATGCCCCTTGTTCTAGTCCGGGTCGAGCACGGAGTTCTCCCGTGAGACTCGACCGTCAAGTTGGCCACTGGCAAACGTGACAGCCATTGGCAAGTAAACGGCCTTGCCTTTTACGGATAAGATGGGTGTGCTCAAGCGTGACTTATCCGCGAATCTGATCCAGAAGTGTCACTTATGAAGGTCCATTCGGTGGATCTGTTTCAGTCCATTACTTATGAAAGAGACGATTTCGCACCTACATTGCAGATCACGACGGATTTCGTTGCAGTCGAAGATAGCAAAGAGCGAGTCGAGTATAAGATCGTTGTAAGTCTATTTGCCGCTCGCCACGTATTACAGGTGTTTGACAAGGTTCACATATGCCCGCGCAGACCAATCCAACGGTGCTTCCAGCCCACGAAGCAATCCAAAGCTTGTCAGACAAAGGGTGGGGTGTCATTCAAATGGTCCGCTTCCCTGCTTGGCAAGCCGGCAACGGTGTAAATCCAATCAGTTGATCATGTGTCATAACTAGCTGATGTTCGTCAATGGCATGTCACGGCGCTAGTGATCTGTCCGAATCCCTCTACGGATGGCGAGAGCCGCTGCATGGGAGCATCAAGTGCAAGCGTGATCCAAAAGGGTCTCTTTTGCCCGCGTGGCCTGCAGGAGATTGCCCAGCGCCCTGGGTATATCTGACTGGCGCCGTTGATGGGAAGCCCCTCAGTCCCTTCTCGCTATTGCCCCACCCATATGCCACTGGTCGCACTTCCCGCTCCCTTACATCCTTGCCGACGTTGCAGTCGCTGAGGACGCCCATGGGGCCTGATACGCCCACTCCCTTTGCGTGTTGTGGTTAGCAGTTCACCTACTAGCACCCAGTCCTGGGTGGGAGGCAGTTGCGGAAGCATTGTGTCCCCCTGATGAGAGGTTTCATGAGCTCGAAACCGCATGTCCTCCCGCCCCCTTACCCATCCTTGCGCATACTATACGCGGCCCCAATCCTTGGAGCGGAATGCCCGACGGATGCAGCAAACGACAGCCCAGTAACATCGTCCTCGTCCACCTAGTCCACACTAGTATCGGGTGATTTTATTCTCACAGGTAACTTGTAGAGTGACTGAGAAAATCCCAGTCGGGATGGCCGCATTGACCCCCCTGTCGAGCTGCTTATGAATACAGGAAATATCGGGCAGGAAAATAGCCTTGCAGTTTACGGTAACTGTGCTCGATCATGTTCTCCCGCAAAGCTGATTATGATCTGATGCGAAGAAAGGTTTGGTACCCCCGTGGAAACTACAGATTCGGTGAGAATCATGTTTAGAGAGATTACAGAAGAAAGTTCCTGCAATGATCATTCTAGATGGTGGGCAAATCATACAGGAATACACAACTGAAGGCTGAAGCATCGTGTGCGTGTCACTGTCCACCTTCATAGCTATAACAAAGAGCTCAATCCCTTGTCATCGTTTCAATAGCATGATTCCGACCTGGTTTAATTTTAAGAAGAGCGCTTCCTTTGTCTTCGATCGTTCAAGTGGGATTCTCGCACGTGACGGGAAATATTCTTCCTTGCCACCTCCTCATTGCAGTCATACCACAAGCACCTAATCACTTCCTTATGATGCTTTTTCTTAATGCCATGTACCTTGAGATGTTTGGGCACGTTGTGATATGTAATTTTGGCACTGCATAGTTGCTCGGTAACGGACTACCCATTGACAACGTTCCATCGCCGAGGACGATTTCTTGGTCCGGGTGGCAATTATAGGTAAATGGGAATGCCCTTCGGGTATTTGTACAGCTTCTGCCGTCTGTGGGTCCTGTTGTATATATCCAAAGGTAGATAGTTGGAGTGAATGAGTGTGGCAAGACATGCCACTTACTGTGATACTTTTCGAATCCCTTTCAGCAGGATGATCAAGGACCCTCTCTGCGGGAGTGACGACACCCTGTGAAAAGAATCTATTAGACGGTGAAACACAGTCACACATCAAGACTGAAACAATACCATACAGCCTGTGTATTTCATGGAGAGGTGCGCCGGCTTGGAACGAAGCCGGGGGGAGCATGTAGATGGGAGGTACATATGCACTGGCGAATTGTGATGCTGGAAAGTTTTCTATAGTCTACCGATGCCATGCATGCTGAGTAAGTGTGATGCGATGTAAAAGAATCCTGCTCACCTCCTCAAGCTCAAGATCCTCTTCTATGATGTCCACCTCCTCGTGTGCGGAACCGCTCTGTGGAGCACACATATCGCATCCAGATGGAAGGAGCATATGGCAATGATGATGGGAAGTACAGGGCGTGAAGGTGATGATGGTACTGGTACAGAGCAGTCCGGTGCCAGAGATTATAACCATCCAGGCTGATAAATTGGCAGTGTTTCGAGGAACATGTGGGAATTATACGAGAGGTGATGAAGCGGTGAGGGACCCCGGTGGTTCTGTCATTTAGGGAGCTTACTGGTGGGTAATGGGGGAGGGCTTGGAGGGCTATGGAGCCGATGGATATGAAGGGCATGGGCCATCATATGATCTAAACGATGAATGAGGCGCGACTCGGCGGAACGATGAGGTTGATTCGGAAGATTCAAGGCAATCATTGGTCCGGTCCGGGTATGGGAAAGGGTCAGTCTAAGGTTTCATAAAATGTGGTTTACGAGACAATCAGGGTGTACTTTCAGCAGCAGAATCATGTTACAATTGGAACATACCATGCACTGGTCATGAGCGGTATGACGTTTAGTAGGAGGCATATACGATAATTCCAATCCTAATATTTCCGCCTACGATCAGTACTCAGCGCTCAGCCTCTACCTCGTATACGATTATCAGCCACCCATACCAAATTGAACATGCTCTGCACACTCGGGCTGGCATCCCAGACCACTTGCACGGAATGTGTTTGGCCGCGTTGAGTTTGACACCGGGCACACTCCAACTCCGACGTGGTGGTAAGTCGGAAGCACGGATTGAGGACGGATCCTTTAAACGTGATGCCGTAACAACTTGACTACATATACCATTGACATGACTGCGATATTTGATGCGTTAAAATCGGTGCATGATTGGATGTGCACTCTTTTGTTATACCAACGGGTTTTGCATGACGGAACAATGTCAAGATGGAGTGTGCGCCAGATGCATGCATGCATACCCTGCGGCAGGTCAGAACTTATGCAGGGAGTGCTAAACTAACCGGAGGTGACTTTGTGTTCAAGGCACTAACGTTCGTGGGAACCGCTGCGCGATTCTTGTACCCCCGCATGTCCGCGGTCTCAGTGGAAACCAGAGTTACAAAAAATTTCCTGTGTGGCAGACTCGCGCATGTAGTAGGGTTCTTTGATCCATCAACGAATCCGACCTAGGCCTGATCAGGCCACCGCACTAGATACCGTTATATACCATTGTCACAGTCTTGGTGAGTGCACGTTTGGCTATCCCCGCAATACCAGTTAATCCACCGAATGTGCATGTTTCCCGAGTTTCTGCAACCAAGGATTCCTATGGTGAATCAAGAGGAGCCGTTGTAAATTAGTATATCGAAACCCTGATCACAACCCGCCGATCAGTAAATCGAGTAATGATCCCAACCAGTACCTACCAGTACCTACCATCGGCTACCATCGGCTACCAGCCAACCGGTTTACTGATCGGCGTGGTGATGAAACAGTGGACGGAGATAATGTGGAACGACTTCGGAATCATGCCCGGGCCATGGGTGGCTTGGAGGCCGGAAATAAGTTAAGTTCTGGAGGTAAAAAGGCAGGTGTATTCCACGACAGGACGACCCTGCACTAACAGATACGGTTGAAATCAGAGTCCTCTTGGCTGTGCCACAGCAGACGCGAATATCACGTCGTGAGGCAAAGGTGAGCGTGTACAATGTACATACGTCGTCCGTCCTAACAATGACTGTGTCAGCTACGTACGTGATACCGGGTTCGCGAGCCGGACGGCCCGAATGCTACCACTGGGTCGCCGCATCACCTAACAACGGATGGAATATTTAGCTTGTCATACTGAGGCGTGACGAGGCACGAGTTAGCCACAGTAGTAAGTCTTCGGACAAGCGATGTCACGCGACATCTTTCCTTCTCTTCTGCCCCTCACATCCCTCCAAGTCATTCCCGCTCATCGCACCCACCTCTCCTCTCCCACCGTCATTCCATTCCGGCGCCTCGCAGCTCCACTCCTGGGGTCCCGAGCGCGTGAGCCCTGTCGCCACTGCGAGACGGTCCCACCCGCCCCGCAGCTCACTGGCCCGACAGATACAAGCTCCCGTTCCGGACCGGAAAGCGCTACGCGTTTCCACCATCATCTCCCCCTTTTTCCCTAGTCACACCTCACCCATGTACATACGTACCAATGCCAACCTTTTCCCCTCGTTCACAGAGCAACGTCCAAAGAACAAGAACTAAACGTTGGTAAATGTTAGTCTAAACGTCGGTTAAAAAACTTAATTTCAAGTCTAGATCAACATTTAGGTGTGCTAAATTCTTCGAGTTGCACATAATACCTGTGCATCTGAACAGTGCATCGACGTTTCAACAATAAGCACCAACCTAGATCCGATGCCAAATACATCACCGCATCCTGACAGTCGGGACTTTGGCGTGAAATCAAACTCAACTTGTTCCATGCAAGGTAGCGCGTCTCAGACCATGTATACCTGAACAATAGGTCGGCGCCATTAATCATCCAACAGGGCCCAAGAATCCGGCACGTAGCGAGGCGGCAGGGATTGCTGAATCTTTCCGATGGCGGTCAGGACGGGTATGTCCCATATCCGTACACCAACCCCAACTCGCTCGCGATGAAATCGCACTGCGCCACACGATATCCCGGCCATACTCTCTCCGTCACATTCACCACCATTTCCTCACCCCCTCCATACCCCTCCCACACCACCTTCGCCCCCGCGTAGTTTGGACTCCCGCTCCACGCCATCTCCGTCCACCGCTTCATCACCTCCTGCGTCACCCCCACCTGTTGCGCACTCAACGGCTGATACAATCCATCTGTCTCCGCCGTCCCAAACACCCAATAAAGCTCGTCCGCATGACAGACCCGGCCCCGACACATGCTCGGGTTTGGGGTTAGCGGCGAACCGAGACCAACGGCAAAGACAGCGTGGTACGCGTGCCCTGGGTTCGTCGTGTTTGATTCCAGCCCAGCGAGGTACGTCGATGGACACAAGACCACCCAGTCCGTCAACAGCTGTGCGAGCGTCAACACCGCACCGGACATCCCTCCCTCAGCTGGCGCGGTGTCGTACGGATAGAGCGTCGTCTCGTTCAAGATCTTGGCGATCTGGGTTTGGTTGAAGTAGCGCGAGAGTGTTTGGACGTATGCGGACGGCGGTGCGGTGGGAGACAGTGTATTAGGGAGGAAGTAGCAAAAGTCGCATTCGGTGGTCGTCCAGAGAGTAGGGACACGGGCATACGCGCCTTTTTGGATGCTACTCGCAATGTCATCAAGGATATAATCCCCGTCGACGACAGCATCCCAGAAGATCCCCAGGTTGTAAGCCGCTAGCGCAAGGTCCCCAGCGGGTACGTGCTGAACACACGTCACATCATCGGCCGACAGTGAAGCGGAGGTGTTAGACGCGCAGCCGAGGTACTTTGCGAGTGTCAGTGACGTGTTCAGCGCAAGAGCCGGTGAGTAGAATGGGGCATTCGTGCTAAAGTCGGATATCAGGATGGCAGCACCTGGATGTGCGTCAAAATGTAGAGAGCATAGGATAAACTGCAGAATCACTAAAAAGGCCTTGTGTATATTCTTGATTCGTTCCAAGGAGATATCTGGTCATCGTGCCACCGGCTGACTCGCCAAAGACCAAGACTCTTGTTGGCTATAATTTAAATTAGTCGACTAAGAAATCGCAGATGGACATACAGACTCACGTCCCCCCCAAAAGATTCAATGTTATCTTGTACCCAATGCAGTGCAAGGAGGGTATCCTTGAGTGCGGCATTTGATGCGTTGAACCATCCGAAAGCAGTGAGACGATAGTTGATCGTGACGAGGACAACACCTCCATAGGATACCAAGTTGGTTCCATCATAAATGTTCGAAATCGAGTTTCCAACATATCCATCTGTCGTCATGTTGTACGGGAACGGTCCACTGTCCCCGGTTTTGAGTCCACCCCCGTGAACTTTGGGGAAAGCGTTGAGAGAAGGGTAGGAGACATAACAACAACATACTGTAGAACATTACCGGCAGTTTTGGGGCAGCATCCAGGCTTTGGCCACCAGCGATAGGAGAATAAACGTTCAGAGATAGACAATCTTCCGCAGTGTACAGCATATGACCATTATCGGCGTCAGGAGGCTACGAAATTGTTTCGAGGCTGTGCACGACACGCATATTCGACGAGTCTTACCTGGGCACAAAAGGGACCGTAGGTAAGAGCGGTACGTACAGTGTTCGAGGAGACGTTGACGGGCGTTGGTGGCTGAAAGCGACCTTGGCCGGCCATCGATTCCGCATATTTGACGCCTAAGAAACGCCAGGTGAACCTGTCACAGAAGCCACGAAGAATACCAGCTTTAGGTGTCGAGACGTCGATCTGTCTGGTTGTGTCGTATGACGTCACGTTGGAACGTGTCAATGGAGCAGAGTTGGTGCAGAGAGCAGGCAAACTTAATGAACTTGCAGGGTCCGTCGTATCGTTGTAAAAGGATGAACTCCCCAAAGTGAACGCCGCACAGCCAGCTGAGGAGCATCTGGGGACTAGGACGGATGCAGGGGACAAGGGGCTTACAACTTGTATTTCCCCGAATCCAAACGCTTGAGCTCAGTGCTAATGCTGCTCCGTGTCTGTCGGATGTGAGAACAGTCGTTATATTTTCTGCAGTAAAGCCAGTGCCACCCGTCGGAAAGGGGAGCAGCATTTCATGCAGTGCAGCACACGTGGCCACAGCTTGTGAACAATTCAGTGGTGTTCTCAACAAGAGTGCACCAGCACGGTTGGGGTTGGACGGGTCAAGATCATTATTTGAGACGATGACGATGACGGTGTTAAGCGAGGGAGTAAAGGTGGCCTGGGATGATACCAGAAGAGATTGCCGGGGCAAAGAGCGATCTGCCAAGAAAATGATGGTAAAGAAGAAGAAAGAAAGAGAAAGAAAATATCTCATAACGAAGTATGTCACTGTATGTGCAAGAGCAGAGCCAGATGACCGGCGTTTCGAACTTGAAGTCGTGGAAACAACCTTCAAGTTGCGCTTATGGCATTCCCCGGGGGCCCGGGACTTCCCCCTTAAGCCCGCCCGACTAGCCCGAGCCACCCAAAGGACGTTGGAATCGTGATGCACATTCTTGCACTGGACAGTGACTCGAACGAACGAAACGAACAAGACGCACCTGCACAACCTGTGATCCCTATTTTGCGTCACCAGACTCCTGTCACCGAAAACTTACTTTTTGAAGCTCAGCTGGTGCCGCCATAGATACCTTCTGCCAGGACCAGAACGAACGAGCAGGTTCCTCTCTTCCCAGTGGCAAAAGCGTTTACTGATCAACTGTGGGCCGTCTCACGGATTCTCGGACGGTATTATTTGACGAGCTAGAAATACACGGTTTAGTATCTCGAGATCTCTGCGGCATCTTCTTTACACACCGCTAGCACCAATACCACTGGCAATTCGAATGGCCTCCACACAACAGCCCACCAAGTTGGCAGGGTAACTCTTCAGCACTATATCGTGCTCGCCGCATTAACCCGCTTCCGAGCCTACGCTTCCATATCCCAGGGCCTCAACAAGCTCCCTGCTACTCCCAGCGCGGTTCCACACCAGGGACACTACTCACTGCGGACGCCACCCTAATCTCACACGCTGCAGGAGGATGGGTATACGTACCGGGGATCTATACCGATGCCCAAATCCAAGGTTGGAGAGAGGTGACGGATCAGCTTATCTCTTTGTTTTTAAAACCCTCGTCTCACTCGCGTGTGTGAATGCGTGCATAGGTCACGGATGCTGTCCATGCCAGAGGATCATACATCTTGCTTCAGGTGTGGGCACAGGGTCGTGCTACGGATATAGATATCCTTGAGAAACAGGATCCACCTTCGCCATACGTATCTGCATCCCCCATCGCGCCCCATCGCGCTAACTGGCCGCTCGGTGCCACCTCGTCCATTGATTGAAAACGAGATCAAATAATACATCGCTATGTACGTTAAGGCGGCACACAACGCTGTACATGGCGCTGGATTCGATGGCGTAGAGACACATGGCGTAAATGGCTACCTCGTGGACAAGTTCCTCCAGTCGGTGTCTAACACGCGCACGGATAGGTGGGGTGGAGACGAAGAAGATTTGCGAGGGAGGCCATCGACGTGATCGGGGATATGGTTGGCCCAGAGCGCGTTGGTATTCGTATCAGTCCTTGGAGCACTTTCCAAGGTCGGGGTAGTCGTCCCTTGAGCTTGATCTGCGAGCCTGTCGTGCTCATTCATCTTTCGTGCTTCCTGCAGACATGATCCTTGCGTATCTCGTTGCCGCTCTTCGTGATAAGCATCCTAAGTTGGCATATCTGCATGTGGTTGAGCCTCGTGTGGGAGGGGTTCTAGACATACCCATGATCGCTGGCGAGGATAATGACTTTTTCTCGAGATCTGAAATAGTGGTGAAGGTGGTGGGAAGGGAGTTTTCATATCAGCCGGTGGACATACCCGAGAGACTGCACTATGCACTGCGGAAGAAAAAGGCAGGCTTGTCGCCTTCGGGCGGCAGTATATATCCAACATGAGGACTCTTTCTTTCTTTTTTCTGACCTACCTCTCAGCGCTCAGTTCTCATCCGTCGATTTGGTTGCCAGCCCGATCTTCCATATCGGCTACGGAGAAACTTATATCTGATACCTCCAGATCCGTCAAAGTTCTATTTATCGGGAAACCTGACACCTTTCGGTTACAATGACTGGCCATTCGCGGGCGGTACTGTTACAGGGATAGAAAAACTGAGCCCTGATTCAAGATCGTTTCGAACATATTCTGCAGTGCATGTGCCGTCGTCACCTACCTCTCTCGGTCAAATTGTCTACGTCCACGACTATCCTGCCGCATGTTTCTCGTTCAGCTCGAGCACGGACAGCTTCTACAAGCTTGAAATCACGAATCAGCCTGATCCAATCGTTAAAAACTAGTATTCCTGATGGCAGATCGAGTCCGAACGACGTGTTTCTCAGTGCTCACGTCGGAGGCGAATGGCAACTTCACCATTGAGTTCTAGTAGAACCGTTCCACAGAATTTCTTTACTGGGACTCAACTGTTGGCCATGTTTCTCACCTCCAGTGCAAACTGGGTGTGACCCGGTAGGTCACATTTTGTCGGGTGAGACCGGCCGTCTCTCCGTGTGATGGCCGAAATAAGATATTAAATTTAGAATCATTAGTCCACAGGACGACGGTGACTTGCCTCTGCTGAGTCACCTGCTCTACAAGGGATGGTCCAGGTTTCAAGATGTCAGGACCGTGCTTGCCAGCCTTCAACGCCACTATAAATAGTGAGGTAGAATGGACTTTAATGCAAGCAACATATGTTTGATCCAACAATCGAGAGGCTGATGTCAATAGCACAGATCGATGTGATTGCACAGTTTACCCACTACGATGAACCGTGCGATCCCAATTAACATCACTATACACTCAACTTATCTGCAATAGAATTTTCAAATTGTTCGCTGATTCGGTATGTGAGATCACCAGCCCGTGAACGCCTTGAACCTATACATTTCCTTCTACTAAGTCACTTTGATTTAGAGTGGATCCAGCTCGTCCAGCACAGGTAAAAAACGTGTATGCGTCTGCCGGAAACACTGCAACGCACAGCCCCATCTCGGAAGCAACCTTTTACCACCACTTGGCGGAGGCCGAGCAAGACAAGCAAGACTGGCGCTCTTGAAACCTTCGTTGCTTGATGCTACATCCATACTATCCATTTGTGCTATTTTGAAGCTCAAGAGGACCTTCCCCAGCTACCTGAACGTCCTAGCACGGGAATGTCTCAATATAACCGTCGCATTCAAATACAACTGGCCTTGGTTAGTCCCACTGGACACTAAGCACGGAAAAGGGCGGTCTGGCAGCTGATGGTCACACTGGAAAGAGGACTGGAAAGAGGACATCTGCTCGAACAAGAGAAAATTCTGGCGGTATCGTACTAGTAAATGTGAGTAATTCCTGATACCGTATGTCACCTAAGCAATCATTCAGCTTACTATGAGGAGGTCTACGAAGGGCCTGCTATCAGGGGCCCCGGAAATGTCTGCGGGGGCGACGTCACCTGAATCCTGTGGGAAGGATCTATTAGTAAAACACAGCCACCTATCGAGATCAAAATAATACCAAAGGTGTCCC
>QFEQ01001329.1:2780-52054 GCA_003316335.1 Hemileccinum impolitum | reverse complement strand
TTTTTGACTGAATTATAAATCAGAATCAACACCGCCCCGATGAATGAAGTCGTACGTATGTCATAGCACACAGTACAATAACTAGTCTTGATTCGAAGAGAAACGCGCCAGTGTGTGGTGCACACGGTTAATGGAAAACGAGGGGTTGAGGATCGGAAGAGCCGAAATTCGTCCTTTTGTCCAACGAAACATTGTGATGATCACCGAAGACGCATCCCACACTCCAGTGGCTTTCCTCGTCTGCCTATTTTGCGGGATGCCTTGTTCGACATGCCTAGGTAGTTGGACATATGACGACGAAGCTGCGTCGGAAAAGACACGCACACCACTAAATTAGCAGGTAAATACCACCTGCTTATGTAAGTGGTGGCTATGCTACCACATACCGGCGGAGGATATCTCAATATCTCCAACATGATCACCCTCTTGTTCTGAGGCATGTTCAAGAATCTGTGTTCCGTTGCAGTGAGGGTGGTCGTTCGGGAAGCCCGGAGCGGTGTAGAGACAACCACGCGTGTGATGACGACGATAGGAACAAGACATCGATGTCCGTCTTTTCATTTACTAATCCTTCATTGAACTTCGCGCAAACGCCTGGGAAGAAGTAGCCTGACGGTTTGCATAAGGCGAAATAAATACCTGCCTGATCCCTAGTGCTCGCCAGCGGCGGCCTGCCCGGTTACACTGAGGATAGGCAACAGGTTTGCCAGTCCAGCCAAAAAAAAAAGGTTTCCTCGTTTCCCTCACATTCAGAGTTGTGCGCAGAAAAAAGAAACCTGTTTCCAGCAAGCAAGGCGATACAAAGCTATAGTGGTCGGTAACACTGCCCGAGCTCACATTCCCCATTCCTCACACTTCGGAACGGTCTCTAGCCTTTGGGTGCGTGCTAGTGAGAGGCGTGACGGACATCTTGCCATGCAGCTTTTGGAACATTTCCAATGCCGTTAGCTCCTCCCCCCGCTTCTCCATCGTTTCCTCGAACTTTCTCGACCTCCCAAAATCAATCAACCGGAAACTTGGTTCATCGTAGTATTTCCTCAGCGATGGGAGCGTGGTCGGCTTCCCCTTTTGGACGAGGAAGTTGCGTGGGGCGATAGACTCGTGGAGCCATCCAGCATGATGGAATCGTAACAGCATACTCACACACTCTTCCTGGTCTTCGAGGGAGAGCGTCTCGGGAACGATGGGATCGCCACAGTGTTCCTGCAGAAGAATTGGACTGAGATATGATTTTTTGCTTTCATCTTCCTGGGGAGTGTAGTAACCATAAAATTGCGGAACAATGGCATGGACGGGTACGATGGCGTGTAGTTGGTCATTGAGGGTGTATCCATCGTAGTGATGAAAAAACTGTTCCGGAAGCCGCTGATAATTGCGCACCTCCCTTATGAGGTGGCAGTCATTCTCGAGGGAGAGCTTTGCAATAGCAGTGAACCTGGTCGTGCGTGGAACTTGAGAAGTGGAAGGTCTGTGCTTGCAAGTCTCTTGGTCACTCTTGTACGAGAACGATGGGTTGATACGAATGATGCCGACATGGGAACCTTTTGCTGATTCGTCCTCAGTCGAACTTCCTGCTAGAGGGAAGGTTATAGTTTTCATCTCCCTGTTCTGCATGATCACATCCCAAGTGTTGCATTTGTCCAACGTTTCCAGGAGGTAAGATGGATGCACAAAGGCGGGCGGGACGACGAAAATGAGCTCCCGTTCAATGATCTCCCCGTCCCTTCCAAGGCTACTGACTTCATCCAGTTCTGCTTGAGTTGACTGACATCCTGTGAATCCCGTCGGGCCCCACCCAGCCGCTCTCAGTAATTTATCCCATCGTCCTGTATCTTTCAGCCTCTGTATTTCCTTGTCCGTACCCTCCTTGAGACAATGTGGACAAATTTTTGGTCTGACAAAGAGATCGCGAGGTAGCTCCCATTCGGCCTTATATACGATAGGGTGGTGCCCCTCTCCTACCTTGGCGGCCGGAGAGAGATATAAATGGCTTTCCTCGATGCTCGTCGTACGTCGTGGATGAGGAGGGAGCAGCACCTCAATCACAGGATCGTAATTCTTGATCTGTTCCTCCGTCCGTGTGTATCTCAGGACGATCAGCGTGCGAGCTTTGAGGTCCTCCAACTCCTCCGCGTTTTGTCTCTCTTCCTCAGGATCCCTGTGCGCAGCTTTAGAATGTTTGATATTGTACGTTCGCACGATGTCGGGCCGGGAGTTCCACGACGTGTTGAATGGATCGTGGACGTATAGCGTTCGGGGTAGTAGATACGACGGGATGCGCTCTTGGACACGGATCGACACGGGTTTTTCAAAAGGAACGAAAGGCCATGGTTTAGGGTAGTGACTGGGATGGAAAGGCGACGTAGCAGATATCTGCGGTGGAAGTGGAATAGAGGCAGGTCTACTTCAATGTCATCGGACGCGATCTCGTCCTCATCCTCCGCTTCACGGTTATGCTGGGAAGCTCTCTCAGAGTCACAATCTTCGCCGTTGCTACCATCAGCTTCCGTAGCATGTTCAGTAATGATTGCTTCATCCTCCTTGTCATGTTTCTCCTTATTTTCGTTCTTTGGAGTCCAGTTGCACACACCCTCTCCTGTCCAGTCGAGAAATGGATGATTGCCAAGAGCTATCAGATGTACATCTTCTTCGATACCCGTGATCGACAGTTCCGTCTTTGCGACACCCTCATCGCTTGGCGTGCCCTCTGACAATGCCCACTCGATCTCTGGCTTGGTGGCATCATACTCCCCCAGCGCCTTCATTGCTTGCAATAACGCACTACCGGTCATCTGCGACGTCGCAGACTGGTCACCCGGGACTGTGTTGACATTGTAGAAATCGTATAGTGTAGCACCCCAGGGGAAACCATCTGGCGATAGCGTGCCCATGGGCTCCTCAGTTGGCACGATGGGTTTGCCATCCGGCCGGCGCGGCCAAACACGGAATACGGCACGTTTCTTGTCGGGGCCACCATGGGATTTAGGAACAGTGTGGAAAAAGATCTCTTCAGCACCTCGGCCATGACCTCGGGGTCGAGGCGGCAACCTAGTGAGGGGGACGCAGGCAAGTAACAAGGAGCTGAGCTCAGTTGTATATCCTGCACGCAGTGGTACGGACATGACGTACGGGTTACCATCGAGCGACTTATCCATGCCATCTACATTCATGTTTCCCTTATCCTTTCCATTGGGATTCACCTGAGTTGCCTCTATTGTGTCATCATTTATGTGCGGTTCAGCTTTGGTGCTGATGCGAACACGTGTAAGGACTGAGGATGGCATCATATGATCCAAATATAACGGGACCTACTCGTCAACTTCATCGAGCGTTGGGAGCGTTGCCCCGTCTTTGGCAGACGGCGTCGCCGCGCTCCTTGCGCTAGATACACCCCAACAAACACCATTAGGAACTTTGATGATAAGACGCACGCGTAGTCAAACATACACGTCCTCTGAGCTGTCTGTCTTCCTGACATCCATCGCGTCTTCAGCAGCAGCGGTTTTTCCATCGCTGTCCCGTCCACTACCACTACGAGGAGGGATTGAGGGTTCCTCTTGATGCGATAGCTCGGGCTGGGACACGTTCAAGGATTTGCCACATTCCATCACGATGAGGAACGTTGGAACTTCAGGTGGTGTTGATGATGGTAGAGAGACTGAGCTACGAGTGCGATGGCAGTGACAGGAAAAAAGTACTTATACGAGGTGCAAGATAGGACCGCCTTCATGTTGAGTTGCGCCTGCCCTCTGTTGCATGTTGACCGCTGATTCAATTGAACACAAAGCAGGACAAACTTGCTCACTTTAGTACGTACTATGTAGCATGCGTGTCAGAGCCGGATTCGAGTCCTGGATTGAATCAATTAGTGTTAGTCAATACTGTTACGCGGCAATGTAATGGGTTGGGTTGGTTGAAGCAAACTGGATCGGGTCGCAATTCTCCTACTCTTCTCGTATACTTGGCAGAGTTCCTTCCTATCGTTTTATCTTACAGCTAATCATAAGCCAGCGGTTGTCTCGACTCATCGACTTCAGTCAGTTGACCTCGTCCCAGTATAGCACAAATTGCCGAGGCGAAGGACTCTACGAACGTATCGTGCGCTATCGTGCGCCTTCCCAGTCAACAACTCTGCAAATAATTGGTGATAGAACCACGAAATGCAGTGTCGCGAACTCTACGGTGGACACAAACTTTTGGTCGCTAATCGCGGCGAGATAGCTGTGCGGGTCATACGCACGGCGAAGCGTCTCGGTATACACACCATCGCTGTCTACAGCACCTCCGACGCCCTGTCGCCGCACGTATCGCTCGCCGACGAAGCAGCTCTGTTGAAGGATACATCTCGATGCTCTGATGGGCAACCATCAGCAGAGTCCGAGTCCAAGTTGTACATGTCGCCTTCTGCTATCATCTCCGCATGCAGGGACAGACATGCAACGATGATCCACCCCGGATACGGCTTCCTGTCCGAGAACGAGCACTTTGCTTGTACGGTTGTGGACGCTGGAATGATCTGGCTGGGGCCTCATCCCAACGTCATTCGCATCATGGGCTTAAAGCACGAAGCGAGAGATTTGGCGACGAAAGCTGGCTTACCCCTGGTCCCCGGCTCGCAGGGGCTCGTTGATACACCGGAGGGCGCCCTGAGAATCGCAAGAGAGATTGGTTTCCCAGTTATGCTCAAGGCCACCGCCGGAGGTGGTGGAATGGGCCTTGTCATATGCAAGAATGACGCGGAACTCCTGGTTCAATTCAAGAATACGAAAGAACGTGCAGAGGTCGGTTATATAAGGTTCTTCACCTACAGATATTTATGCAAACCATAAGACACTCTTTCGCCACGATGGAGTCTTTATCGAACGATATTATCCGTCTGCGCGACACATTGAAGTTCAGGTGCAGGCTTACGACATTTGACAACCATGGCTATACCGCTGATGCTTTTGCAAGGTCTTTGGAAATGGAAATGGTGATGTGGTTCACATGGGCGAGCGCGAATGTAGTGTCCAACGCAGACATCAAAAGGTGATTGAGGAAACACCAAGCCCATTCCTCTCCCGCCATCCAAAGCTTCGCAAGGAGATATGTAATGGTGCCGTCCGCCTGTGCAGTTCCATCAAGTATTCTTCTGCAGGTAGTCGTGCAATATTCGTTCACCCAGATTGCAAAACTCACCAAAATTATTAAAGGCACTGTCGAGTTCCTTGTAGACGATAAAACTGGCAATTTCTTCTTCCTTGAAATGAATACCCGCATCCAGGTGAGCTCAAATATAATATCAGTCAATCGCTGTCAATTGCATCGCCATCTCTTTAGGTTGAACATCCGATAACGGAGGCGATCCATCCCGGTCTCGACCTTGTGAAAATGATGATCGCTCAAGGTGTGGCAGAGCGCACAGCAACCCATGGCCTGGACTTGAACAGTCCCGCGCTCTCGCAAGGTGTATTTGACACAAACTTAGACAAAGGTGGCACGCATGCCGTCGAGGTGCGTATCTACAGCGAGAACCCTGCGAACGGATTCCTGCCTTGTGCTGGTGTGCTCCAACAAGTCGAATTTCCAGAGCAAGATTGGCTGCGCGTTGACCATTGGGTTTGACATTCCCTCCTTCCATGTCGTCCCATTGGTTTCTCATATCACGCGAGATCTCCACAGGAACCAATATCACGAGTTTCTTTGACCCGCTTCTGTGCAAGCTTGTAGTGAAAGGCGATACCCGAAAAGAAGCTATCCTTCGTCTCAGACAAGTTCTCTCGACCTGCAAGATCCGTGGGCCTCCCAACAATGTATCATACCTGAGGTCAATCTGTGAGAGCGACACATTCAAGAGCGGAAACGCGACAACGACCTTTCTTGATACATTCAAATACACCCCCAGGTTTGCCTCGTTGGTGACCCTCATTCATACGACAGTCCTCACACGATGGAACAGGGCATTGACCATCATCTCTAGTGGCATAGAGGTGACGGTCCAAGATCTTCCTGGACGACATATCGGACTCGGCATGCCCCAAAGCGGGCCTATGGATGCCCAAGCGTTCAAGGTGGCAAACGTGCTCGCCCAGAATCATCCAGAAACTGAAGGCCTCGAAATCATCACGCTCCCCAGAGTTGGGTGCAAGCTGACGTTCCACGTTCCGTGCGTAGTCGCCGTGACTGGCAAGGCTGTGACTGTCAAGGTCAACCAAGAACAAGTACCGATGTGGGCTCGTCTCGTTGTACCCGCCGAGGGAACTTTGGAGATCGGAGGAGGAGCACCAAATAATGGTTTCAGAGCGTATCTCGCCGTTCGAGGTGGATTCCCAGAAGTCCCGCAGTACCTCGGGTCAAAGTCTACTTCAATGGGCTTGGGCGGTTATCAAGTGAGTCTTCAAGGGATGCGTACCACCAGAGTCCCTGAGGGACCCACTTGATCACAGGGGCGAGCGCTCAAATCCGGGGATCAACTCACCCTTGGCGATTGTTCGCCCAACTCTTGCGAAATAGATAATCTTATTTCGTTTGTGCTGCCGACGACGCTCATTCCCGTATACCCAAAAGACTGGGTTATACACGTCCTCCCTGGTCCGCAAGATGACGACGAGTTCCTGACACTAGACGGGAACGCGTCTTTCTACTCAACACAATGGACTGTCAGCCCATCCAGCAATCGCATGGGTATTCGCCTGGAAAGCAAGAACGGGATACAGTGGGCTAGGGCCGACGGCGGCGAGGGAGGGTCACACCCCAGCAATATCCTCGATAACGGCTATGCGTTGGGGGCCGTGAATCTGAACGGGGACACTCCTGTCATTCTTACCCAAGAAGGACCCGATATGGGGGGATACGTTTGTGCCTGTACTGCCACGTCTGGCGACTTGTGGGTGCTTTGACCGTTCTGGCTTGCTGTAATCCCAGTCTATGACCGTGTTGATCTAGGAACGTAGGTGGAAATTGGGCCAGTTGAGCCCCGGAAGTACGGTAACGTTCAGGCGTATCTCTTGGGCGCAGGCACAGCTGGGCGCACAAGCCGCGAGGCTGTGGATCGAGGACGTTCGATTTGCAATGGCAGGCAATGGCATCCCTCCGCGAGCTGCATCTAGCTTCGAGGCCGACATGACTCACTTTAGTTCCATCCTTCACAAGACCGTACCTCAAGCCGGGAATCCGAGGCCCCCAGTGACCTTCCGCCAAGTACGTGTCCTCTTCGTGTTGCCTTCACGTATCGCGTCCAAGGTTTTGACGCGAGATCTCAAAAGGCGGGTGACGCTGCCATCCTCGTCGAATTTGGCGAGATGTTGCTTGATTTCAACCTGCGCGCACGCGTCCACGCACTCGAGATAGAAGCACAAAAGCGCAAGGTATCCGGTATATGGTCCTTTGCGCCGTGCATCCGGTCAACCATGGTAAAGTTCTTCCACGCCAGGGGCCACGACCCCCTTCTTGTCCCGCCAACCCACTGCTTCTTCCCAGTGCCATTTCGATCCCACGATCATCTCGCAAACCAAAGTCCTCCATTTCTTGGTAGACGTGGAGAACACACTCCCGGACACGATGGTCGACGTTGAGTTCCCCGGGAGGAAGATCGTCTTTCCCGTCACCCTCGACGACAGATGGACCCGCGAGGCTCTGGAAAGATACATGAGCACCACGCGCAACAAGGCGGTGTACCTCCCAAGTAACATCGACTACCTCGCCAAGAACAATGGCCTTCAGGGCGGTGCAACGGAGGCGCTGGAGAAGCTCACAGGATCTACCTGGGTAGGCTGGAGTGGCCCATTCCCTAATCCAGTTACACGCCGCTGACGATGTGCTTCGGGGTAGCTCGTGTTTGGCGTTGGGTTCTACTTGGCTTGCCCGTTCCTGGTTCCGGTCAGTGAATACTATGGTCCTCCTTGGTGATGGCGATGGCACCCTACTAAGGTGTTCCTCAGATCGACCCCCGGTGTCGTCTAGTCGGGCAAAAGATGAATCCATCACGGACATACACACCTAGTGTAAGTTCCCAATGAGCCAGTGTGTGCCGATTGGCGGGCTCAGATGTCGTCCCAGGGGGCCGTCGGAATTGCCGGGCCCGTCGCAGCAATATATCCAGTCGTCTCCCCAGGAGGATACCAGCTCTTTGGAAGGACTTTACCAGCCTGGCAAACTTGGGGCAAGGGTGCCGACTTTAACCCAGAGCGTCCGTGGTTACTCAGGCCATTCGACCAAGTACGCTTGTTTGGTTGGCCAACGTACCATTTATCTAACACCCCATCGATGAACAGGTGTCATTCATGCCTGTCAGTGAGGAGCGCTATCTAGAGGTCAGGCTCGCCTTTGATGTCCATTCAAAGTTCTTTTCACGACGTGACATTTGCAGATTGAGCAAGCGTTCAATGCTGGACAGTACGAGTTTGAGGTATGTACCGAGTTGATGCAGAGCCATGGCGTTGCCTGGAACCAACAATTTCACTAGATCGAGTCGACGGTGTTCTCGATGGCGACCTACACGCGCTTCGTCGAGACCATCACCAACCAAGTTGCCGAGTTCATGGAGAAACGAGCAGAAGCTACCGCCCGCGAGGGTGAGAGGTGCGACTGCATCACATTCGCGTTGCCACGCTAGAAGCAACGGTCTTTTTTTAAAAAGGGAAAAAGGACTTCTTCGTGAATGGTTGGCTCAAAAGGAACGCGAAGTATCGGGCAATAATTCGGGTGAGCTGCTTGAAACTGCATTACACAAACGTCATGTGTTTGTTGATCGGACAACAGCCTCGAGCGATGTAGATGAGACCTGGGACTGTGCTTGCATCCCTTCGTCCACGTCTGCCTCCGTCTGGAAGATCAAATGCGAGGTCGGGCAAACAATCGAGTCAGCGGATGAAGTGATGTTCGTTCTCGAAGCTATGAAAACAGAGATCAACATTCCTGCCGGGGAGGAGAACGTCGGAAAGGTGGTTAAAGGATTGGGCAAGGGGATTCGGGAGGGTGCGACCGTGCAGGCAGGCGACCCGCTAGTGTGGGTATCCTAAATGCACGCGAATATGGGGCGGCCCTGGAGAATAGAGAGCTTATTGATGAGAATGCAGTTTGCTACGCCATACAAGACACTTCTAACCACTCCACTAAACTGGGAACCTTGCCACGATTGTCCGCATATCCAAGTCTATACCAGGAACATCTAGCTCATTGAAGGAAAGCCAAAGTGTCCGGACAGATGCAGAGTTCTCTGACACCAGACTAGGGGAACAGACGCCCAAGATCCACGGAAAGGACCGAGTATATAGTAGAGCCAGCAAACTTCACGGATTCGAAAGCACAAGTTGAAGAGTGACATCATCCTAGACTATATGATACTATCATAACAAAGTCGCCCTTGGGAATGAAGAAACTTGTCGATGAGGCCTTGAGGCCTAGGTTTGAGGTTACAGTTTGCTACGCCGACACCATGCTACAAAACACCTCTAACCACTCCCCATCCACAAAATGGAGAACACTGCCATAAATATCTACACACCTAAGGCCGGATCCAGAGGCAGGACCAAATTTGTCATCCAGCTCACTTTGAACCTCTGCAAGTGAGATGTCTTCAAATTGATTGCCTCCCAGTGTGAACGATTGTAAATTTGGTAGGCGACGAATGGCATCGAAGATCGAGGAAAGGACCTAGAAGATAGGTCAATTTAAGCAACCACTCAACGCAACCAGCCCACATCAATTATAGGCACAAGCCATACAGGTTCAAGGGAAAGCCAAAGTGTCTCGACGGACGGGGGTGCCATGAATGAGGGACGGCGCCCCACAATATACCAAGGACAGATGCGGAGTTCTGTGACAGCAAACTGGGAGATCCAGTCCCCGTGATATAGCACCTTGGAATCCACGACAAGGGTGCGCAAGGACCGAGGATCTACGACTGAAAAGGGTTGGCGAATCTCGGGGCACTCAGTTACTTGAAGGCGAGACACCTTGAGCATAACCCTCTTCTCGGGCTCAACATCCGCAGGGCCAGCCCGAAATGAGCACCGTTCAAAAGACAGCTCTTGGAGCAAAGGTAGAGTTGCCATAGCATCCCAATACTCACTGTCCACGAAGCTATCTGAAAACGTGAGTTGATGGATGCTCTTCATGTGGACCATCGCGGCAAGGTACTTCTTGGAGAAGATTCGGAGTGCCCATGCGCCAGCGGTGTTGGTTTTCCAGTCAGTGAAACGGCAGATTTTGACTGTTTGTGCGAGGGAGAGTGCGAGGGGCTGATTCGCAGCGATTTGTGCGCACAATGTGCTCTCGCGCGACGTCTTGAAAGTGGTGTCGTTACGGAGCCAACTGGGCATGGTGTCACGGAATATGGAACCAGAAAACTCTATGGATTCAAATACGCGGGGAAGACAAAGGTTGGCGAAAAACCTGCAAACGCAAGAGAGGTCGCTAAATATCTGATGTTGTTCTGGTGTCAGAATTCCGGTAGACGGTGCAATATACCCGAGTATGTCAAGGTAAATCTCGTTTGGTATATTGGGCAAAACTCGATCCATGCTGCGTCGTTCCGGCGCTGGAGAGATTGAGGAATAAGAATGGAAGATCTAGATACAGTAAACTCACTGGACCATTTGAAAAGCGACATGCGGCACTTGATACAGTTAAGGATTATGCCGAGTGTCGTGGATAGCCAGGTGCTGGTGGAAGCGTAACGCGAGGTCACCCCATAATACACCATCACGTGAGACGTTACAAATCGGGGGCAGACAATTGTCAGTGCACGGACCAAGCGGTCCACAGAAGAATTTTGATTGATGCACAGTGTATGCGTGAATGACATGAAGATACGAGAAAAATAAGATAGCAAGCAGAAGAGGGTGGATCAATCGAACAGCCCAAAGCCCTATGAAACACGATCAACACTCAATCATGTACCAATTCATTCATAAGGACAGATACGTACCATATCGTCGTCCGACTCCTCCTTGTCTTCCTGTTTCTCTTCTTCTTTGGCTTCTTCTGCGGCTGCGGCTGCTGCGCCACCGCCAGCAGCCGCAGCGGGGACAGCACCCACTGCGGGCGTGCCACCACCAGCACCGACGTTCGATAGCAGATCCTTGACATTCTTACCCTCCAAGGCCTTTGCGAGGAGTGACGCCCAGATTGCCTCAAGTTCAACACCAGCAGCGTCCGTCAACGCGAGGATCTTGTCGGCCTAGCAAAAGCAGAAAGAAGAGATCGTTTCAGGTCGCAGCGGGGCGTGGACGGACTGACGTACCGTGATTTCGATGCCGTCGTCGGCGAGGATGAGAGCAGCGTATGTTGCTGCGAGCTCGGAGGAGGCCTGTCAACGACAAAACCTTGTCAGCGAAATCGGATTCAAGCGTCGTGGGTGTACATCCGCAGACCCGACCCGCCATCCAGCCTCGATCGTGGGTTCCAGGTTAGACAGAGACATGAGAGGCTCTACTGGATGTGATAAACGTGGACTGACCATTGTTACAGACGCAAAGGGAGACGTTGACGGTGGTGAGGATGGTTACTCACCGCAGGCAGCCTTGTCCTGCTCATTACAGGGGACATTATCTCACGGTCACACAGCCACTGCATCCTTCAAGCAAGATCACATCGCCAAGTTTTTAAATTATTGATCACTGCGTTCTAAGATATCCTTACTTCGCCTGGCGTCGTCCTGCCGCGAACAGATACATCACCAAAGATGGTCACCGCCCATGTCGAATGTCGACCAATGCGTGCCAGCGCGTGAACACGGATTCCCCATCCCATGATTCCCATCGATTGTAGACGCGGGTATACAACAGATACAGTCCGCCCAAAACATACTTCAGCACCCCTATTCAGAGGTGCACTCTACCACGTCGAAGGCCTACACCCAACAAGATCAGCGTGTGATCGATAGACTAAGCATCATATTTAGACGCTTACCCAAATGTCCCATTGGTCGCCCGAAGCGGCGTCGCTTTGCCATCAGCCGTGTTCAGAAACACAGTGTTCCCCCACCACGTGCGCACAGTTTTAGCCCCGATTGTGCCGTTATTGGGGTATTGAAGACAAAAGAAGATGAGTATGATCGAACATGCGAGTCCCGCATCCAACGCGGCAGAGAGGACGTCTATGCATGTCACAGTGAGCACCGTCAATACGATACGATCATATTCATGCGGCAGTCATACGTACAATTGTACTTTGTCCACCACGAAAAGTGACGTCTACGGATCACATATTGGAATATGAATCCGACGATTCCCCATGTGATGTAGTTGACAGCTGACGCGGGAGGAATATACGCAGCTCCGTTGAAAATGACGGGGAAGCTGGAAATGTGTTAATGCGAGGTGAAATAGATACAGCAACAGGACTTACTTCACATAAAACACCCATGTATTCGGCCACTTCTTCTGAGCGAGCCACGCGATAACTGGACAGATAGCGCCGAGCAGGAAGAACCACACCAAGCCGTAGTATACTTGTCCGCTCGAGAATTGTCGTTGAGGTCCGATAACACCCCACTAATCCATGGCACAATGTGAATCATCAATGTATCATATCAAATACTCGTGATATTTCATGACGTACGATGACAGAAGCAGTCCCAAACACTTCTGTACTGGGACAGATGAACCCATTCTTCTGCGTAGGACTGCACATGTCGGGTATATTCGTAAACATCCACGACTGGACACCAAGCTGCACCGTCGCCGAAATCGCACAGCCAACCACCTGACACCAAAACATCGTTCGAGGCGGAATCTTCATGTAATGTCCCAGCTTAAAGTCGGAGGCGAACTGAAGCGCCTGGCTCATTGTGATGTATCCCCACGTCTTGAACATCATCATCGCGAGAGGGCGACCAGGGATAGCGTAGCCAACGATCAATTCGGTAATCACATTCAGGCCGACCTGTTGGTTGGTGATAGCCTGGATCATACCGATCGGTATGATGTAGAAGAACGCAATCACGAGCGCCAATACAAATCCCCACACAGGGAAGTCCGTCGGCCAAATCTCGATGCAGATGATACCGAATACGAACATGGCCACGAAAATGTACCTGTACCACCACTCTGGAACCGGTCTGTATTTGGCCATGAGACGTGCATGGATATCGGGTTGCTCGTGAAGAGCTCGGCGCGCCTGTGTCCAGATCTGTTTGCGGAAGAACAGGATGGCGTGGACGATAGTAGCTGTGATGGATGCAAACGCAAGGCCGTACGAAAGTGCGAATGTAGTCGACAGAAATAGAGGGCTATATTCTTGATAAGCAGTCAGATTAAGTTGATTGTTTGATGTGAGAATCCTCGTCACGTTGTAAGTCGCTCCAGTGTTATCGTATGAAGTTCGTGACTGCATGGGCATGTACGCAGCATACCAAGTGTTCGTAAAGTGCAGGATGGGCGCCAAGATCCAGAAGAACATGATGAAGCCTGCAATAACGTTTGCCTCCGCCCACCACGGAGAAGCCAGCGGACTAGTGATATACGTGATCTGAGCCCAATCAAAGGTGATGAGGCTCATTCCGAGACCACTTTGATAGCCGAACATCTGGTTGACGACGACGTTCTCTGGGGCAATCCAGCATACCCACGTGAAGTAACTGAGTGCCTGGAAAAGATAGCCCGGGAAGAAGTACCAACAAAGACCACCGAACCAGACGTATGTGAAGAATCGTCCACGCGAGAGACCCCCGCGGGTGCCCATACCAGCATAAACCTGAGCATGCAATGTGTTGAAAAGCGCACAGTTGATCAAATTCATGGGCCAGACTGGGAGGTTAAATCAGTATACCATTGTATGCGGAACATTTGCACATACTCATGGAAGGAGGATCCACCAGGAAGCGGCGCATGATGCCTCCCATGGAGAAGCCGATCATCTGGGTCGACATCACCATCATCCACTGGTCTGCGTGAGAATGGCAAGATCAAAATCAAATAACGTTGGTGTCCATGAGCACGCACAGCTGAAGTTGAATATTTGATGATAGAACACTCTTTGCACTGCAATGACATCGGTCTTGGACAATCTAGTAAGTCAGGAGGATAGCCAAAAGAACGCTGTTAACGCACAGCGTATGCGGACTGATCGCCGACAGTTGCCATAATTGTGACTAAAACATGTTCCTTGATCGTGAACGGGCCAGGGTTGATTGAGATGCCAAAGACCTTCCAGTTCGGCACAAACTTTGCCCACAATTGACCCATAGGGAAAGAGAGAAGCTGCGCGACATTATTTGAAACGGTGACGGAGGGGTACCTGAACGAAAAAAACTGGTTTAGGCCTGGTAGGACAATCGCCCATATGATGCCTGGAGGAACGTAATAACTGAGTTCCCGATAGGAAAGAGTATGTACATACCCATGACACATGCACGGAAGGTGCCACAGGGAATCGTGGTATTATCTGTGTTTGCGACGGCAGATCGCACCTCGGGGTAGGGGGAGTCGTCCTCTGACAGTTGCTGTGAGAGATTGTTGAAATGAGGAGACAATGTACTACTGACCCAGATACCCAGCGAGGGCCTCCTCTCTATTTATATTTGGGTCATCAAAGTCCTCGAGGGGAAGGGCGGCGTCGAAGATAGAGTCTGAGGGTGCGTGAATGTCAACAAACTTGAAGAAGAAGGTTGGCGAGCTGTTGCTCTCCTCAGCCACGCCGAAACCATTGCGCTGCACGTAAACGGGCATGGGACGGGGAAGACACCAAGGAGGTGGAAAGAAACGCGCGTGTAACAGGCCATTTTTGTAGGGGACCCGGGCGATGTCTCCACCAAGGAACGAAGAAATAATGTTCGCTTTGAGAGGATTGAGAAGCGCCAATTCGCCGGTGTGATCTCGCTAGTATTTGACATGCGTCATCCTATTGGACTCACCTCCGCATTGGGTGCTGCAAATAACGTTCAATGGCACATGTGGTACATACCTTCACGTAAACACTGCCAGGTTCACTTGTCTTCTCCCCGAGTTATTTCATGTCCCACGCCTCGATGAACCACTGCAGCACCATGTCTCCTGATGCGCCCACGTATGCTCAAAGGACCTGCGATGGCGTGAGCGCTGACTTAGATCATGATCATCATGGAATGAACCAACACGCATACGTACACGACACGACCAACGCCTGGATTGCTTCAAGTTCGATATCAGCTCGTCAACGTGAGGATCTCAACGCGAGGATCTTGTCGGCCTAGCAAGAGGTTGCCAACAATACGGGACATCTCAGTCGGTCGGCAGATTGGCACTGCGGGCATGGACGGATCGTCGGTGAGAGTGGTGTACGTTGCTGTGAGCTCGGAGAAGGCTTGTTTAACGATAAAATCTTGTCAGGAAAACCTGATTCAAGCGTCGTCGGTGCGCATCTTGCCGCATCCCGCCTCGATTGTCCAGGTTGACCCAGACCTTAGGCCAATGGAAATTATCTTACGACCGCACAGCCACGCAATGTCCTAAGTGAAACAAGATCAATTCTCAGGGGACGCATCACATCGCCTGGTTTTAGCTCGGTTATCGCGTTCTCAACGTCTTTACTCTGCCTTGCATCGCCATGCTGCGAATAGATGCATCACCAAAGATGATCACCGCCCATGACCACTGGCAATGTACGTGAACTTGCATTGCTTATCCCTCTGATGGTGTACGCACTGGCAGGTATACAAACACAGACCGGGTGCTCCTTGAACACGCACCACCTGCCGGTTTTTCCTATGACCCGCTTTGCCACGCTGGGTGGACCATTCCATTGTATGACTGACCTGTGCACTCATGTTTGATGGTCAAGACAGCATGTCTTGTTGCTCGGCAAGTCCTCCCTTGGAAATGGAGATTAAGGTGTCACCTGGATGCGCTTGTTTGTGAGCTCGACCAACTCTAAAGTACTATGGAGGGGAGTCCTCCCTTAGTGAAGAAGTTTGCAGTGTCACTAGTTGTGCTCTGCTGTACCCAAAATGACAGCAAACTGTGGATGAAGTACTCTCCCAATCGCTGCATGCGTGACTATCTGGCTCTCACAGCTCTTTTCGCAGCTAGCATTGGTGGCCAAAGAGTTGGAGATTAAACCCGCCGAGCTCTCTCTTAGTAAAGGAAGTTTCAGGTGCACTAGCTCTGAGGGGTGGCCGACCCGCCATGTTGTGCTAAATCCTGTAAAAGGTATCCCTGGAGGACATAGGAACTTTTCGCAGACCAGCATGGTCGTAGGACACCCCCGACCTTCTTGCTTAGCATGGAGGTGGTTAGTCGGCTCTCCGGGGATGCAGTAGACCCTTAGTAAGTTACTGGATTGTGGGTCCGGAATCTGCCTTACAAATGAGACGCCAGTGAGTGTGCTCGAATTGGTGCTTCGAATCACAGTGATTCGGAACTGTGGCACATAGGTGTCCCTTTGTTATGGGCCTCATAGCCCGAGCGGACAGAATCCCCTGCAGGTTAGCATCCTAGTCGCAAAAGGACAACGCTAGCTCGTTTCACTTCCATAGAGGCACCAGCGGTGGGTCTTGCGCCATTAATGGCTCGGCGACAGGCCTGGGTAGCTTGCCTTGTGAGTTATGGAAGTGGTCTACAGGCAGTCTCCGCAAAAATTTCTCTGCAGCCAAAAAAAACCTCCAGCCTCTTTTTTAAAATGGACCCCCTGTTGAACGAAATCCAAATAAACGGTTCCGACCCCACTGAACTTCTCCATGGGGTGGATGTGCCCTCTGTATAAAAGAAAGATAGAGTCAGGGTAGAAAACTACGTCGGTGAGTGACCACGCTCAGGCTATTGAACGTTGGTGATAACATAATGACGAAATCCCTTGCACAACTAGCATCGCATGCTTGTACGAACCAGACCAACTTCGCGTCTATTTGATCCATCCTTGACCCAATTCGCCTTGCTGAAACAATCCGTGCCTATACCAACTACATGAAAGAAGATAGAGCAATTGTCGCTCTGGACCAAGAAAATGCATACGATAAGATTGCTCACTGCTCCCCACCGTACGTTCCACCTCTCGGACCTATTCATAAATACTATGCAATCCCTATATCAGAACATACGTTCATCGTCGTCAATGGCATGCTAAGCATGCCTTACGGAATTACTCGGGGCATCCGACGGGGGCTGGGGGACCCACTGACTTGCATCCTTTTTAGCCTCAGGATAGAGCCACTAGCGACATCCCTTTGATATTCTCCTGACCTCGCAGGCTCCTCATATGCACCACAGACTTCAGATACGTCCTCGATGATCTTACTAGGCACCTTCCCTGATCAATGTAGCGAATAAAGAATGGTTCCAAGCCAGCCCCACATACTTTAAAAGGCCATGCAAGAGATTACAGGAACGAAATGGTGAACCACCTCGTCACTGAAGCTGCGCCCATAAACCTACCCCAGACGAAATTAACCTCATGGTCACCAACGACTTCGACGTCACAAGTGCCCGTCTGTGTCGCCGCACCCTTACCTCAACCTATCATCCCCAATCGTGTCCGAAGACAACCTTACGACAAACCAGTTCCAAGATTGCACTAACTCCAGTATGTGCTGACCTACTTTCTTGCGGGCCTTGCACCATAGGCAACTTCTGGACCAAGATCCTGAACTACCAAGAAAAAGCCACCTCCCTCAGTATCAAACGTTTCACATTATGCCAGCGGGAAATGGCTCGTCGTATCTGGTTTCGATTCCAGAGTGAAAGGGTGCCACGCACTACTTCAAGGAACCGGTTAGTGCTAGTCGACGGTCCTACGCAGTCCTGCGTGTCCTGACCATTATCCGATTTACTGAAGACTACAGGACCCATCCTGAACCCCAGATCCATCGCACCCTCCGAGTCTCATACTTGCCAGCTATCCATTGTCGATCACGCCTCCTCAAAACCCTCTGGACACTGCGATGCAAGTCGTAGCTCAGGCTGGGACGACCCACTCCACCACAACTATCACAACGCAGTGATTGAATAAACTGACTATGAGGCTTAGCCCCGACCACCAACTCTCCAAACCGCTCCACCGCACACTCACTACCCCGGCTCATCCAGCATAGCTGGTAACCCCTCCTACCGGAGACACTTACCTCCCTTTTAACGGTCATCTACCCTGAGGTTTTAGTGCATGACTACTACCCTACGTATTACCAGCACAACAACTGTATCCCATTACTTTTGGACTTATACCCTATGAAATAGATGTGGTGATATGATAGGCATGGCGAGTTACATGCTGAGCTGACGACTGCTGTTGCAAGATGGTGATCGCCAAGGCTACGCAGGCTAGTACCACGTATGGCGAGAGGCGTTCTCCTGTTCAATTCGACGAATATGTAGGTTCAAGCTGTGATTCCATTAGCATTGGCATTCGAGTTGTAGTGATGGACAGGTTCGGTTCGGTCCACTGGCAGTTCAATGAAGATTCTCCTGAACGCTGAACCTGACGCATGGTGAACATGTTCGAACACGTTCATGCACTAGGTCACTCATGAACTACCTCGACAAAGCGGAAAACTTGGGGTATAGGAGTGCATTACTCTGAGTAGCTTGCCCTACCGTCGTGGAATGGTTTGGTAGTGCCTGTGAAGCTTCAAAGGCGTAACAGATTAATTCTGGGCAGGCTCTAAGCACTTACTGCAGCTGCAAACCTGTCCAAGCCATCGTCATAGCCCGAGAGGGACCACTTCTCCTTCATGTAGGCAAGTTTGATCGTAGGGTCAAGAGCTGCAGACAAATACAAGTGAATCTTTGGTGAGCCAAAACATGGATATAGGTTGACGAACCCATGACCATATAGTAAGCATCAGACTCATCTGTGCTACGATACCACTTGGAGAGGTTCTCCATTCCTGCCTGAAGCGCAACCAAGAGACCATACTGGGGTGTGATGGGAAGTCCTCCCAATGTTGTATAAGAATCTCAAGTACTGGAATGAAACGGGAGAGAGATGGCGATGTGGCTGCTGAGAAGCTCTAGGTGGCAGTTGCAGGCTCCTGATGCTGATTGTTACCATACTGCCACACGTAAGGCTATAATACGCACCTGAAGAATGCGATGGACAAGTTCAAGCTATTCCCACTCGGTGGCGGATATGCCTACGAGAAAAGGCAGAGGACGTGTGGCTGGCTTCTCGGGTGGATCATCCGAGTCTTCGAACGCGTTTGAACGCGTTCTGAACGCCAATTGCACGTCCAACTACCAGTGAACCTGAACGTGACCGTGCATTCGGTTCAGCACTAAGGAGTGAACGCCGAATCGAAGTTCAAAGAACCGGACCCGTTCATCACTATCAAGTTGCTGCTTCAACGGAGCAGAGCGCATGCAGACATCATGATGAATAGTAAACCAAAGCCTGATCCTGCGCGGCGGCAACACGAGAAATGAGAATATGTTGTACAGATGGAGATTTACCCGTCCTTGTTCCTGTGTGTGGTCAGTTCGGAGACATTGGTTAGTAGATTCTCGTCATGACTGCACTTGACTCAAAGAGAGAAGGAAAAGTGGTTTGCTAAACCGTCTTATAATGAGGCAAGAATACCCCGTTTAGGCTCGGATAGGCAACTTCTTGTAAGTGCTAGCACTCGACTGCCAGTGATGCCTTGTGCTTCATCCTCCGGGGGTCCCCTAATACGGAATTCGAATGGTTGACAACGTGGAGTCCGATATCAAGCTGTGAATGGTTTACAATACAGTTGTGGCGAGCAAGTCCGAAAAACAGTATTGAAGGTTTTTTGAGATGGCTGCACTGGCATAGAGTCGCCGCTCCCGAGTCCCGAGTCAATTATCAGTGGGACGCAGTGTCAGCATCGTGACACCATCAAACATGTCTGGGTAAGCTTCAAGTTCGTCTATCGGCAAATGCCGTTTCTCACCTTAGTATTGTGTACCGAAGCCATGCGCTCGCGGACATAAAGATGCCTAGCACGGGAGCCACCGCCGACGAACGCTTCTACCCGTCCTCTCGTGTCACGTCTCATCCAACCCCAAGACACCAAGTCTCAACACTTGAAAACGGAATCTAGTACTTGTCAACATCGAGAATCGAGTAGGTCCGGACTCGAGCCGGACCATGTTTGTTGCCTTGGTGGTGTATGTATCTGAGCGGGATTAGATATTCCTCTGCCGCGATGACAGCGTGGCTTCCAGATATGCAGATGATCAGAAGGGATGTCTTGACCTGCTTCGTGGCACGTCTTTGATCTCAGCTCCGTGCAATCTACCTCCCCGTGATCATGATCCTCCAAGCTATGAAGCTTGCAAACACTCGCAATTAAGCGTGCCGAGTGGCCCTAATGAGCATCACAGTGACCCTGTGGACCATGGATCGAGTCAGATTGAATTGTGGTCGCCGTGTCTGTCGAGAGCATGGTCCTTCGATGGATGTCAAAAATGACCGGTTTCTTATCGGATAGTCATGCTTTCGTGAGAAGCCGCTCACACCCTGCCAGTCTGGCACTCCTATCAGTCACGGCGAGAGGTGTTTAATATGGGAATCTTGTTATTTGAGGTAAGGTCAAGGTGAGGTGAGGCAGTGTCAACCTCAATATTCGCTTAGGGATCTGATGTACACCTCATCTCGTCCCCGCCTCAATTTCACGTCACCGACGCGGACAGCAGCGGTACTACGTGGCAAGAGGTCAACGTCTATAAATTCGACAGCCTGGCTTGCTTCCTGTGCCTCTAGACGTTGACCCCTCTTCGGCATACTCAAAGCACCTTCAAACCAGATCTTCAAGATCAGATGAGTGTCGTTCTGATCCTGTGACAGCACCAGGATATACTACCGTAACACAGGGAAGTTGCGACGACACTCGATTTCCAGTTGGAACTTGGAACATAAAAACCAACCTCAGTACTCGGTCAAGCCGGGTTCAACGTTCTTGAATCCCTCCTATAATAAAGGTCAGCAATACCAGACCGATGAAAAATTCCGCAGTTCGGAATCCAGAGTCCCTAGGTGGGATATGGTAGCAATGTGGATGTTCACCACCTGAAATCGAGCCATCTTGGCAAAGCGGGTCGCATCGACTCAGTGCAACTCCTCTCAATTTGTTTTATTTTTTGTGGGTTTGATTATCAGATCTCATGCTTTAGGACCCTCTTTTTGTGCGCGGCGGCTGAATGATTACACAGAGAGAGGGGCGTGGCCGGATCCATGTCTGGACTCAGTTCCATCCACCCTATCATCGCAAAGGTGCGCCATTTGAATTAAGGCGGTGATCACTTGCCAATTCCTGCGGATGCAATCCTTACAACTTGACTTGTTCCTGTGCCTTCGGGATCTTGCTTTTTTTATTATCTAGGTCCTTTTTATTGTTGGCCTTGTGATCGCATCATGGCGAACGCCGTCACGGTGTTATGAGTAAGTTAGTTTCAATACTTTTGGGCTGCGGCGCCCATTACTTGTTTCCCCACAGTGTTTCATCAATCCCAGATCCCAGGCATTCACGCTTGTTATCAATGAGCACCTGTCTTCGCTTACAGACCTGTGGTTTGTACCTTCATACGACGAGAGCTTAGGCTGGGGTTCGTTCCGGCAGGAACACCCTAAAATATCCTATGAGCTCAAGCTGATGAATCATTATCAAACCATGGTGAAGATATCTATGTGAGTCTTTGTCATCGATAAGTGGGCCATCCCCGCAACGGCCTCTTATCTTTTGAGTGCGAAGTCTGTGGCTATTTGTGATTCGAGCGGTGCTATCCCACTACACGACTATCATTTGACTGAACGAAACACAAACTCATCCGGCGCGATAAGTCATTGTTTGTGCTGAATCTAATCTTCAAAGATCTCACCGTGTTTATATATGTACGGTCAGTACTACTGGATGATTACTTAAACAACAGAAACAACGTATCGGTCGAGCCGAAGAGTCGGAGCTGGAGACTGTAAATAGACGAGTTCGTACCTAATTGCCCACAGGCCTGATGCATTCAAGTTTGGAACCCGTGACGGGCATTTTCGCGTGTATCAGTCATCTAGTGGCTTCTTGGGTCTGTGTACACATGGGCTATTAGACCTGACCGCATGGACTCGGAGTTATAGCCACCAAACGGTAGCATGTGTTTATCCTTATCGGAGCGGTACCGTGTCCCCAGTGGTATGTGTCCCCGTGGTGTGGCCCGCCCGCGCCAATCGACTGGGGAACATGCGGATGAAGACCACGTTGTGCAGGGTCATTGGCGAGCTTCAAAGGATTGTCGGCCTAATAATGGATGGCATATGGGTCATTGCAACATATGGTGGAATCAACGCGTGCCAGTGATCGCGTGTGCTGCCAGGCAGGTTTTGAACGGCGGCACACTGTTCGTTGAAGCAGACGGCCCATGGATGGACACACGGCAAGGAAAAGTTCACGCGGTAACTATATTGGCCTTCTCACTGGTGTGCAACAAATACGAACGTCTTCGCACATGCGATTTGGCATCTGTCTAGCTTGGGATTCGAGTTGACAGGGCATTCACGAGAGGTCAGAGTGCGGTGTCGACTCAGGAAGGCTCCATGTCACCGTTTCAGCTCAGTCCGGTCGGAACGCGGCCTCTACAGACTCCCGGAGTACGTGTACGTGTTGATTCATGAGTCCATCTTAGGTAATCCCTCAGGCCTCAGCAAAGCCAAGTTTCTGTTCGTCGAGGCGCGGGACATGAAAGAACTTTGGTCAGTGGTCTTTTTCATTTGCTAGCACGCGAAGAGATGTACCACATGTCCCATCGAACGTTATTTGCAACGCCCAATGTGGAGGTGGGTCCGACGAGATGATGGGTGCCAAATCCGTGCCAAGATCACATCGGCGAATGGGCGCACGGTATTTCTCAGGTCTGAAAGCGAACGTTATTTCCGTTCCTTGTTGGCAACATCGCCTAGGATCCCCTTCAAAAACCGGCCTGTCGCACGCGCATTTCTCTCCACCTCCTTGATCCCTTCCCCGTCCCATGTCCGTTTACGAGGAGCGCAATAGCCTCGGCTCCGCCGAGAAGGAGAAACAAACTGGCAAGTACTAGCCCGTCGACTCCCTTCTCGTTTGTCGACACTCACCCGCCCTCAGACTCTATCCCTGACGCGGCCCTTCCCCTCGAGGACTTTGATGACCCGAATATTAACAAGGAAGAGGCCCTCGTTGGGTATCTAGGTCAGTAGTATATCGTCTCATTCCAACGATCCCTAACAGCAACTGTCAGAGGACGACTCCCCCTACCCCGAGGTGCGATCTGCCGTCGCAAACACAGACGATACCACGATTCCCTGTGGTACTTTCCGTGCATGGACCATGGGTATGTACATGTCCTTTCCAACTAGCCATAGTATCGGGAACTCAGTTATCGCGTTCCTCCAGGTATCATATGGGCGATCGTCGTGCCCGGCCTGAACCAATTTTTCTTCTTCCGATATCCCTCCGTCACCGTCTCAAATAATGTCGCGCAGCTTCTCTCTTTCCCTATGGGTCAATTGTGGGCAAAGTTTGTGCCGAACTGGAAGATCTTTGGCATCTCAATCAACCCTGGCCCGTTCACGATCAAGGAACATGTTTTAGTCACAATTATGGCAACTGTCGGCTATCAGTCCGCCTACGCTGTACGTTTGCAATGTTCTTTTGGCTATCCTTCTCATTTAATAGATTTTCCAAGACCGATGTCATTGCAGTGCAAAGAGTGTTCTATAACCAAGTATTCAATTTCAGCTGTGCGTGTTCATGAGCACCTACTAATCAGTTGATTTTGATCCCGCCATTCTCACGCAGACCAGTGGATGATGGTGATGTCAACCCAAATGATCGGTTTCTCCCTGGGAGGTGTCATGCGCCGCTTTCTGGTGGATCCTCCTTCTATGAGTATGTGCAAATGTTCCGCTTACGATGGCTGACCGACTTAACCTCCCAGTCTGGCCCATGAACTTGGTCAACTGTGCGCTTTTCAACACATTGCATGCTCAGGTTTATGCTGGTATGGGCACCCGCGGGGGTCTCTCGCGTGGACGATTCTTCACATACGTCTGGTTCGGTGGTCTTTGTTGGTACTTCTTCCCGGGCTATCTTTTCCAGGCACTCAGTTACTTCACGTGGGTATGCTGGATTGCCCCAGAGAACGTCGTCGTCAACCAGATGTTCGGCTATCAAAGTGGTCTCGGAATGAGCCTCATCACCTTTGATTGGGCTCAGATCACGTATATCACTAGTCCGCTGGCTTCTCCGTGGTGGGCGGAGGCAAACGTTATTGCAGGCTTCATCATGTTCTTCTGGATCTTGGCGCCCATCCTGCACTTTACGAACACTTGGTATGCTGCGTACATGCCCATGCAGTCACGAACTTCATACGATAATACCGGGGCAACTTACAACGTGACGAGGATTCTCACATCAAACAATCAACTTAATCTGACTGCTTATCAAGAATATAGCCCTCTATTTCTGTCGACTACATTCGCACTTTCGTATGGCCTTTCATTTGCATCCATCACAGCTACTATCGTCCACGCCATCCTGTTCTTCCGCAAACAGATCTGGACACAGGCGCGCCGAGCTCTTCACGAGCAACCTGACATCCACGCACGTCTCATGGCCAAGTACCGATCAGTTCCGGAGTGGTGGTACATGTGCATTTTCGTGGTCATGTTCGTATTCGGTATCATCTGCATCGAGATTTGGCCGACGGACTTCCCTGTGTGGGGATTTGTATTGGCGCTCGTGATTGCGTTCTTCTACATCATACCGATCGGTATGATCCAGGCTATCACCAACCAACAGGTCGGCCTGAATGTGATTACCGAATTGATCGTTGGCTACGCTATCCCTGGTCGCCCTCTCGCGATGATGATGTTCAAGACGTGGGGATACATCACAATGTACCAGGCGCTTCAGTTTGCTTCGGACTTTAAGCTGGGACACTACATGAAGATTCCGCCTCGGACGATGTTTTGGTGTCAGGTGGTTGGCTGTGCGATTTCGGCGACGGTGCAACTTGGTGTCCAGTCGTGGATGTTTACGAATATACCCGACATGTGCAGTCCTACGCAGAAGAATGGGTTCATCTGTCCCAGTACAGAAGTGTTTGGGACTGCTTCTATCATCGTACGTCATGACATATCACGAATATGTGACACGACATTCTAACGAATCACATTTCACGATGGATTAGTGGGGTGTTATCGGACCTCAACGGCAATTCTCGAGCGGACAAGTATACTACGGTTTGGTGTGGTTCTTCCTGCTCGGTGCTATCTGTCCAGTTATCGCGTGGCTGGTTCAGAAGAAGTGGCCGAATACCTGGGTGCGCTATGTCAAGTACGTCCCTTTCCTCTATCTATTTGACCTCGGACATTGAAATATGATCAGCTTCCCCGTCATTTTCAACGGAACTGGGTTAATTCCTCCCGCGTCAGCTGTCAACTACATCACATGGGGAATCGTCGGATTCATATTCCAATATGTGATCCGTAGACGTCACTTTTCGTGGTGGACAAAGTACAACTGTACGTATGACTGCCGCATGAATATGATATCGTATCGTATTGACGGTGCTCACTGTGACATGCATAGACGTCCTCTCTGCCGCGCTGGACACAGGACTCGCTTGTTCGATCATACTCATCTTCTTTTGTCTTCAATACCCCCAGAACGGCACGATCGGAGCGAACAATGTGCTCACCTGGTGGGGGAACACTGTGTTTTTGAACACGGTAGACGGTAAAGCGACGCCACTTCGGACGACCAATGGGACATTTGGGTAAGTGTCTAGAGATGGCGCTTAGTTTATGGGTCGCATGCTGATGATGCCATTGCAAGGCCTTCAACATGGTAGTGTATATCTCTAAACGGGGGGAGGGGGAGTTGATGTATGCTTTTGGGCTGTCCTTATTAATTTTTTTTTCTTTTGAACAAGTGTTATTCTTATGTAGCAACGTCCTACATTCTGTGATACTTACTCAAGCTCAACTGTTGTCAACCCAATACCGTGTATGAGTAGGAGGTGAGCAACACGAGACTTGTTGCCCAAAATGCTCGCATTATGTAAGAACGTGAACCTCTAGCCTGCCAGGCCATGCCAGGAACGACTCAAAACTGTCTGAGACACGACATCGAGGACCACTGCACAACCTCCAAAGAATCACAATCCGTATCCCTCGTTATCCAATTAAAATTCTCCAAGTCATTGAGGTGGAAATTCAACCCATGGAAGCGGTTTGGAAGTCGGGACGTCAAGCCACGGCACCAACCCCTCGAGGACCTTCTCTTTGAGGAGATCTGAACCTGACAGAATCTACATCTCTTTCGCACTAACTTGCGCCGACTCGTCAAGAGTTACTGGCAGCGGACTATCCAGTAGGTGATTATCGGGGAGCATATGCAGTAATTATCCATCGAGTTTTCGCCGCTCCCAGCGATATCGATATGCGTTATCAGGACATCAACGTAAGACATGCGTTTGAAACAAAATGCAGTGCTCATACACCAAGTAATTGAATGAATCATTGGACACGATCATCAATGATAATGACCATGAAAAGAAAAGACTGCTGGTATGCATCAAAAGCTGGGGTAATATACAATAATATCTTCTAAGGTATTGAATCGGCATGGAGCAAAAGCAAAAAGGAATGGATCGATGACGATAAGACCGTGACGGCAAATGAAAGTTCAACTCCCATTCTGCCTGTCAACCATGACTACAAAAGAGGAGTGCAAGGGAACCCCATCAAGTAGTCCGACATACAATCCATTGCTCGTATCCCTCTATGATCGCGAGCGAGGCCAGCTTCGCTTGCTACGATCATGTTTGTTTGCTGGTCGTCTGTCATCCCTTGGCCGATAATCTTTGTTGTATGGGTTGTATGATCCTCGTCGACCATCCGGATTCGTGCTCTCCGAAGATACTGATCTAGGACCAAGTGGTTCTGCCCGCAGAGAGTTTCTTGGAGCGGTTGGAAGGGCCACTGGGCGTTGCGGGAGGGTATGCGAACCAGCGAGGTTAGGTGCCGAGAAGCCCGAAGGTCGTTGGCGTTGTGTAGCCATATTTCCTGACAAGCCTGGATTAGTTGATGACCGTAGAGGCAACGCGTAAGGTCCTGGTGGTTGGTTAGGATTTGCCTGTGGGTGGGTTATGTTTCCACTGTGTGGTGCACCGACACCATCCCTCTGGAAAAGAGGCCCAGAGTTATTGACACTACCAGTATTTGCAAGGCCAGGTGTTGAAGGAGGTATCATAGGATGACTAGCACTCCCGCCTGCCTGTGCATTGTGCCCAAACGTTGTTGAATTTATAGTACCATTACTCGGACTTTGAGCAGGATGGGAAAGTTGTGGAAATTGTGAACGTAGATTGCGTAATACCTCTTCGACCCGTGCGGGGATGGGGCGTCCTTGACCCGGATTTACGAGTAAATGCTGTGACAAAGGTGGCTGAGCTTGTTGTGGCAACAATTCTGCTGTCTGAGATACTGCAGAGCGAGGTGAAGCAAGGTTCTGCGGAGGATAAAATGATGTTTCGGAAGTGCTTGCACCAGGGTTGGGCACAGTTCTTATTTCGCTTTCCTTGTTCACAGGTGACTCTGCATCATTGCCAGCGGCGAGGGAGGCCTTGGCAGCACGAATTGGTGCGAGTCTGTCGACTGCGGACGGGACAGCTGGGGTGTTCAGTGAGCTCATTTGCGGTGATTCTCCTTTCACCATAGGGCCAGTCTGTATGGTCAGAGGGGGATGGCGCCCAGGGTTTGATGCTGTGGATCTCAAAGGTACCTTGTTGTTATTTGAAATGGAAGGCAGAGGTGAAGTGCGGCTGCCTGATGGTTGCGTCGCGGACGCGGGGAGAGATGGTCTTGTGACCGATGTAGGGAAAAGGTTGGACATCGAATTATTAGTTGTGCGAGACGACGTGGGTGCCTGGGAGGGTTTTGCAGCTAGGCTAGTTTTGTGATTTGGTACTGCTTTCTTTGTGCCGTCTGCCTTCTGATCCCTTGCACCAGATGTTTGCTTCGATGACTTGACGGCTTGAATACAATTAGGTTTACCGGTATGCCATTTTCCTAAGAATAGATTACTGACCTTCAGCAGAAGCAGAATTAATTGGAGGTTTCGCGGGTTTTCCTTTGGGAGCGGGCTCCGCATCAGAGTCATCTGAATACGTGGGCCTTTTACGCTTAGCAGGCTTGATTGTCTTCGCTATCGCTAGAGAAGCAGGCCTGTCTCCCTCTCCATCGCTTTTGAGTTCGGAAACCTTGATTTTTTTGGCCATAAACTCCATCAAGTGCTTCGCAACTCGAGCGTTTGAACGAATATCCTGATGGGAGGCACGCACGTCCTTCCTCATCTTTTCGATAGCAGAGGATATCTGTGTGAGCGACAGGGTCTGCCTCCTCAAGTAAATCAACACTCCGATCATAATGAACTCGATCGGGGAAATACGGGTGGGTCGATTAAGCGATCCGCTGTATCTTTTGTCACGCGCTAGAGTTACAAAGATCCGGAAAGTGTCATGCAGGTCGATGCGGAGTTGGGTTGAAACGGGCTGATTTTTTTGGAGCCATTTCTCCAGTGTCTTGGCACCTGGAATCACAGTCTTCGGCAGATTCTCGATGAGGTAACCGATTGTAGCCAGGCACTGGAAGTCCCGCCCACGAGCATGACCCCAGTCGAGATACCCATCGAAACCCTCTTCCCCAAGGACCTGGTTTTGGATCTCACGGATAACGGTAGACCACGGGCCAACAAGCGCCTGCAGTCGTTCTATTGTCAGCAAGTCGCATCAGCGTCGAGGGTGGGTGATCAAGTAAAGCGCACCTGCGGGTGTGAGCGCAACCCCCAACTGAACCCTCTGTGCATGAACTAGAGTAAGAAATCGACTAAAATATAAACTTGCTTGCTTGCCTGGAAAATCTCTCGCTCTTGGTCACCGTCCAATTCTGTGTATTCAACACATACAATCTGTTTGTTCGCAAACTGCGTTTTCAGGTATTGCGGAAGAAGCCTACGCCTAGCACCCGATGCGGTTGATTTGAACCAAAGCTTCTCACCGGTAAATCTAGACGCGTTTGGCTCATAGACGGACTTTGTAGGCAGAAAAATCAATAAGCTACTTACGAGTCTTTGTCTAGTGTCCATATCGGGAGAGATCAGTAAAGTGTCTGAACCTTGACACTATGAGCGTGACTGACGTGGTATCTATTGAGAATGTAAGGGGACAAATGGTGCCGACTCGATCTGACAACACACCTGACCATCGATGAATCTTTATCGGAGTGACGGCCGAAATGAGTTGTATGTATGTATACGACCGAAGTAAAACGTTACCTCTGAATTGATGTCAAACGCTGCTTCCCATCAATACAGGTTCGCAATTCGCTCCCGTCATCTTGGACTGTCACGACTACAGATTTCGTTGTGAGATCTGGTATCATCACTATGGGGCTTCTACATACCAAAAATAATCGGGGGAATATAGTAATTCCGCAATATCGAGTCTATCAATCCAGACTGCTTTTCTTCTTGCCATACAATATCTGTTGGAGAACTCCGTCAGGTTCAGCCTCGACACCAGAAATTCACACCTTAAGCGGACGACTTACCCCGTTGATATTCTGGATCGAGGTCTATGGCATTATCAATGATCTGGTCTGTTGGTGGGCAAGCAATAAGCATTGTGAACGGAGTCTAGCGAGCGCCAACGTACCATAAAGCGACTTGGCAGTATACTGCGCTGTTCGAGGTGGCCGTAGAACATGGGTAATCTTGTATTCTTTAGGCCCTTTCTTAGCTTTGGAAGTACGCTTCGCGAGTGGTACGTCATCCTCATCCGAAGAGAGGTCAGTCAAGTCGGAGATGGAAAGCGACATCTTCGAAGGTGGGGTGTGTAAATCAACCGGGCTATGCAGTGGCGGGTTTGAGAGAAAATCACAATACCTGATCTTAGATGCGAAAATAGGTATTTGCAAGCTAGGTTAAGAATGTGGATGGCAGCGGACCCACAGGAAGTTACGGCGTTTCCACGTCAACACCGGGGAAAGTATGTGTGGTCGGGGGAGAAGTGAAAGGTGGCCAATTACACCAACAAGCAATTTGTGTAGAAAATTCGCAGCAATTTTTGCTCTGAACTTTCCTTTTCCGTACTAGGTTGTCAGGACTATCGCGGGCAGAACTTCGGTGCGTACCGCCAGACAGCCTTCACGGAGGGGCTCGCCAAGGATATCTAAGTGTCTGGTAGTTTCAGTACGACCCATGAGGATAATTCAGCGACGGAGCGCCGTGAACAGACGCCCAAGACTGATAAACTTCTGGCCACAAAACTAGAGCCGAAAGGTTGGCACGTGACTTCTATATTTACGCTCCGCCTGAAATTTAGTCGCGTCGCGTCGCGTCACGGAAACTCTCACAAACGCATACACAAAGGATGCGAATTGAGGAACTCGTGCTGGAAGGCAAGTCGTACAGCCGGACAGAGCTATCTCTAACATGATGATCCAGGGTTTAAATCTTATCCTGTACGGACACAAATAACGGGATGGGATCCCTCGTTTAACGCCATTACCGGCTTAAATGGGTCGGGCAAGTCTAATATCTTAGACGCGATATGTTTCGTTCTTGGAATTACAAACATGGCTCAGGTGCGCAAGTTACTTCCTAACCATGTTGTAACTAACCGCTAACCTTTGCGTAGATGCGTGCGCAGAACCAACAAGATCTCATTTACAAACGTGGACAAGCTGGCATCACCAAGGCGAGCGTTACCATTGTCTTCGACAACTCAGATCGGGAAAAGAGCCCGGTGGGATTGGAGGATTATAAGCAGATCACAGTCACTCGCCAGGTGCTATTACTCATTTCAGTGGACCTGACGTTCACTAACCAGCGAGCGAGGATAGATAGCACTCCCCAACATATCAAAATACTTGTTGAATGGCCACAAGTCTACTCAGCAAACGGTTCAGAATCTTTTTCAGAGTGTTCAGTTGAACATCAACAATCCCAATTTCCTGATCATGCAGGGTCGCATAACTAAGGTCGGTCATCTCCACGTTTCTGCCATGCGATTATCACGAACATCCCAGGTCCTTAATATGCGGCCGCAAGAAATTCTTGGTATGGTGGAAGAAGCGGCTGGGACGCGTATGTTCGAAGAGCGCAAGGACAAAGCAAAGAAGACGATGGATAAGAAGGATAAACGCGTTCAAGAGCTTAATTCCATCCTCGCTGAGGAGATTTCACCCAAGTTAGAGAAGTTTCGTGCTGAGAAGCGACAGTTCCTCGCCTGGCAAAAGGACCGAACTGAACTCGAGCGAATCGGCCGTATGCTGAAGGCATGGGAATGGACTACTGCTAAAGCCAAAATCGAGGCGGCAGGAGAGAGTATCAAAACCATGGAAGCGGAGAAAGAGTCAGTGGATAAGCAGAGGAAAAAACTGCAGAAGGATTGCAAGGCGGCAGAGAAGATGTGGGAAGAAGTCAATGAGAAACGCGAAGCCGAACGGAAAAAAGGTGGGAAGCTGAAGAAGATGGAGGAAGAGGTTGCAACGTTGGACAAAGAGCTTGAGAAGTTTCGTACTCAGATCCAACTCGCGAACAGCAATGTCGACGAGGAACAAAAGCAGGTTGCCGCTTCCCGGGAGGAACTCCAGAACTTGCGCGATTCACTCGAAGGCAAACAAGGTCAAGTCAATCGGCTCCAAAATGACTATCAGGGCGTGAAAGCTTCTCATGATGCGACGCAGGCCGCCCTTGCTAACTCGGAGGAACTTCTTCAGACACTCTTGACCGGCGTTTCGACGTCCAACACTGGGAACACTGGAGGAGGTTATATGGGCCAAATTGCCGAGGCAAAGGCACGCCTGGCACAGGGCACTACCGAGGAGGAGCAGAACCGCATGAGGCTCTCGATGAGAGAGAAAGAGCTGAAGGCGCTTGAGGCCAAATGGAAGGACGTAGAGAAGGATGCCCATCAGGGACAGCAAAACCTTGCCAGGATGAGAAGTGAACTTGACAGGTTGAAGCGTCAGTTGGTTCAATGTGGCTGGAGCGCTGAGCAACAGCAACAATGCGATATCGAATTGCGCAGCGCCAGAGGTGGAGTCAACGAGCGGACAGAGGTAGGGTCAATCTTCACAATATTCGGTAGTTGCCAACGCCCACTTGTAGGCGCGCGATGCTGTCAAACATCGTCTTTCTAATTTGACCTTCGATTACTCATTGCCCTACCCCACTTTCGACCGCAGCAAAGTCAAAGGTCTCGTTGCCACCTTGACTTCTATCCCTCCTGAACACTCTAATCAGTCAACAGCACTTGAGATCGCCGCGGGCGGCAAATTATACAATGTCGTTGTTCAGGATGAACGTGTCGGCAAGGACCTATTGCAGAATGGCAAACTCAAGAAACGCGTGACGATCATACCCCTCAATAAGATCAACGCTTTCACGCTTTCTGTGGAGGTATGTCTACGTAATTAGTCGGGGCTTCCATTAGCAATCTGTCTCATAATCTCAACAGAAGCTGGCTCGAGTCGAACACCTCGCTCCCGGGAAGGCGAACGTCGCGCTTTCGCTCATCGGCTATTCCGAGGAGGTCGCTCGTGCCATGGCTTACGTGTTCGGCGACACGATCATCTGTGCAGACGCTGAATCCGCTAATGCCGTTACTTTTGGTGCCAAGGTCCGTTCCGTAACGCTGAATGGTGATGTCTACGATCCATCTGGGACGCTCAGCGGTGGAGCACCACCTAGCGGAAGCGGTATGTTGTTGAGAGTCCAGGAATTACTGGAGGCGGAGAAAAGGTTAGATCAGGCGAAAGCACGGCTTGCGGAGTTGGAGAGAGCGGAAGGAGCAGGACGGGAAAGGAGCGAACGGTGGAAAAAGCTCTCAAGAGATATGGAAATGAAGGAGCACGAGCTTCGTCTGTTGGATGAGCAAGTTGGAGGAAGCAATGCTGCAAGGGTGAGAAGAGTTTCGCTTGCGATTTTGAGGATGACCTGATGCATAGCATCTAGCTCGGTGCTGAGGTCGAAACCCACAAGCAAGTCATTATTGAACTTCGAAATGCTGTCCAAGCCGCAAAGGACAAGCAAAACGCTGCCGAAGAGGACGTCAAGAAACTCGAAAAAGATATGCGCGAGTTCAAGGACAATAAAGAGGGAAAAATCAATGAGCTCAAGGTGAGGGACACGTGGATTTCTGGTGTGGCTGTACTCACTGCAATATAGAGCGAGATATCCAAGCAAAAGAACGTGCTCCAGAAACAAGCCGTCGTGGTGAAGACGAGGCAAAAGGAGCACCAGACAGCAGTTTTGGAATTAGGTGGGTGAACCTGTATTACCGCCACTAGACCTAATAAACTTCCACTTCTTAAGAACAAATGAAAAATGACATCCAGGCCGCGGATGTCGCGGTTCGAAATGCTCTTGGTCAAATCGACAAAATGCAGAAAGACATAGGCAAGATTCAAGACAAAATGACTGATGTTGCAGTACGTCGTGTGCTGGCGACCCGCAATTTTATTTTACTTTTGATCTGAGTACTCTCATAGGCCAAACACACCATGGCTGAAGCGAAGTTGCTGGAAGAACGCGCAACCCTCACTCGGTTCGATAACGAATTGAAAGAACTTGAGGACGCCACAAAAGCCCAGAAAAAGAGCATCGCCGATGCCGAGCTAAATATGAAGCGTCTAGAGCATGAGATAAATGCTCTAGAAAAAGACAAGGTTAATCAGGCTGGAGCCATTGCAGCTCTCGAGAAACAGCATGACTGGATCCGCGAAGAGTGCCAGTAAGTTATACCCCCACGATTATCGCCATGTAGTTCATCGATACATGCAGGTCATTCGGCAAGCCTGGCTCTCCATACGACTTCGATGATGCCGATATCGAGGCTCTGTCTAGCAGGGCGAACGAGTTGGAGGCACGGCAACGTGGTTCGAAGAAAAAAATCAACCCCAAAGTCATGAATATGATTGAAACGTGAGTACGGCACCGAAGTAACGTGATTAGTGGCCCGTTCACTCACGCCTGTATCAGCGTGGAGAAAAAGGAAGCCGAGATCAATAAGATGATGGCAACTGTGTTGAAGGATAAGCAAAAGATCGAAGAGACAATCGCAGAACTTGATCGTTACAAGCGCGATGCCCTTCAAAAAACTTGGGAAAAGGTTGACGGGTAGGCTTCTCTCGTTCACACAAAATGAATTACCGATATCCCACCCTGCAGTGACTTTGGTGCTATATTTGCTGAGCTGCTGCCAGGGAATTTCGCAAAGTTACAACCCCCAGAAGGGCAGGATCTGATGCAAGGCCTCGAAGTGAAAGTCCGACTTGGAACCGTGTGGAAGCAGAGCCTGACCGAACTCAGCGGCGGACAGCGGTGCGTCAGACTTGATGCATGTATCGCTCAATCTGAGATTCTTACGGAACTCACAAACCAGGTCATTGATTGCACTATCTCTCATCATGGCACTTCTGCAGTTCAAGCCTGCTCCTATGTACATTCTGGACGAGATCGATGCGGCGCTTGATCTGTCACATACCCAACACATCGGTCAACTCTTCAAAAACCGATTTAAAGGCTCGCAATTTATCGTCGTATCTCTCAAAGAGGGTCTCTTCACGAACGCTAACGTATTATTCCGGACACGTTTCCGGGACGGCACGTCCATTGTCGAAAGGACCGTTGATAGATCAAGCTCCTCGCTGTATCACAACGCACAAGGTGACGACCGAGAAAATGCGGGTTCCCGGAGATTACGGCGGGCGACATAGGGGTCGACTATTTGGAAGTGATGTGGTTTACTTGCTGTATTCTGGATCGATGCTGTAGGCTATAATATGTTGTGCGACCTTTTTACTATATCGCTGTGCAATTCTGTATTGGATTTGTCTCGGAGTTGCGTTCAATAACTTCAATTCAACTTTTTTTTTTGGTGGTCCTGACCAACGGCTAGCAGCTAATCGGTGTAATGAAAAGTTGGGGAGGCTACAAGAACCCAGATCTTGCATGTTGGAGAACTTTACTTGGTGTCTGATGTAGAATATCTGCGTAGCAACAAACTTGATGTATGATGATGACCCATCCGCGTCTCGACGGGATACTTTGCAGGCACTGAAAATTTAATTGACGCAATGCTGCAATTCCGACTCAGAACGTGCTGCCCCGGGGTATCCTCGCCACCGTGGCTTGCTCGGAACCGTAACAGTCTACTTGCTTTGGAAGTAGAAGCTAAGGTTGTAGAGATTGCCTGCCATACCTAGTAGTCGCAGTAGTCGCTAACAGTACCGCTGGGTCGTCAGCCCGCAGATGTACATGCGTCTCACAAACGGGATGGAACCGAGGGCGGGGATGCAGGATACGAGGATGTAGAGATTGAACCGCCCAAAGCGGCGCTGGAGGGGAGGAAAGACAAGCGAGCCAAGGATCCCAGAGGCGGGTGTGATGACGCCAGTACTAGTGAGGACGAGCAAGGACAATTCCACGCGGAAGCGTCTGTCGCAGCATTGGTAGCTGAGTTTAGTAGCGGACACCCTCGATTGTCAATGCCAGTAAAATTGACCGCGAGTGAGTACTGAAATTCTTCGGCGAGCGGGCAGTGAATGGAATCTGAAAACCGGAAGGTAAAACCCGTTTGGAGTCGAGATTGACGAAGCCGAGGTGACAGCGCAATATTCCCAAACTGACTAGACAGTCTGTGACTGAATCTTCTCCACTGTCTACCAATCGAAAGCTTCAGGAAGAACAACGGGCGACGCTACGAACCATCCAATACAGTAACCGTACTGAGGACGATGTAGACACTGAACTGTCGTCAACGTACGACTCGGCGACATTGCGAGGTCACAAAAAGTAAATCGTATTATTCGGATTGAATTGAAGGACATGGGCGGAAGCTTGCAGGCGAATATGAGTGTACAAAGGACCGCTAAATCAACAGAAAGACTCGAGAGAAACTGCGGAGCGCAGCCGTCGCTGGGAAAATCTACCGAACCAGGTTTCAACGTTTCAACACTATATTTGGTCCCCCCTCCTGTCTCTGCGTTGCACGTCCTTGACTCATTGCCAGGTATGTCACGCAATTCTGTATCAAGTCCCTACATCTTCTGCCAGTACAGCTCGTTCATGGTTCCGTGAGTGGTCTACAATGACTTTCCACGCGACCCATAATTCAGACCCAATAGTTTCGCACCGTCCGTCATGTCGTTGGAGAATTATCCGCTTTATAGACGGCCGGCCGGCCGGCATCTGGAAAGCTAGCCGAGCATAATGCTACATTATTCGCCCCATATATAGGCTAGGCCGGAAGGCTCACCATCCGGTGCTCCGTTTCAACCAATCAGACACGGTAGAATAACCGTCAAGCGATAACGTTACATACCACCCATCTTTACAGAAGATGGCCCGTCGGGCTGGGACCGCTTTGGGAGATTGGAAATTTAATTTCTCCAGGGTGGAGCGCTCTGGGTCCACAAACTGCTTGAGGCTTCATGCGCCACAAGCTGAAAGCTCTCAACCACACCGACCGTGACTGTACTGTGCTCTGTGATGCCCCGAGTAGCTCTTTTCAGTCTCGCTGCAACACTTCTAGTGCCCGCGCTCGCTGACCAGGTCCCACTGATCCCTGGTCCCCGTTGGCAAGACGTGCGCCCCGTCGATAATCCTACTGAATGGAGTCTCCACGAGACTCCAAACCCCAATGTGACTGATCACCTCGTCTTTGAGACGGTGTACTCGCTCCTTCAGCACTGGCCCAACACCCGCACGCGAAATGGTAAGCGATTCCGCGAGCGAGTTTCTCTCGCTTTCAACGCAACGCATGTTCTTCCCCAGGCCATAACATCGTACCAGGAATCATTCCGGAAGGGACAGTTCTCTACCACGGGACAGATCGGAATGAATTACCACCAGGTCCGGAATGGGTTGCATTAGATCCCGAGCATTCGTATTGCTTTTGCGTGGGGGAACATGGATGCTGGCAGCTTACACTCGCAACCACTCGACCTCTCAAAGTTGTATATTTTGATGGTAAGAGCGCTGCGAAGCTTCCGTACGGCCCGTTGGATACACAAGACCTTCTGGCATGGGGAGAACCACGCCCTGAATACATGTCGGAAGAAATAAAACGGATTGAAGATCTTTGCGCATGGGGAAAGAATTTCGGCGTAGATGGATTCGTCAGGTGAGTAGTTACCTCTTTTAATATCCTCCGACGTTAATCATTGTTACAGGATGGAAGTTTCTTTGTGAGCAATCCCTTTTCCACTTTGCTTTTGGTTTTGCTTAAATGAGCTCCAGTGAGGTCATGCTTTGTGACTTTACCTCTGGCGTCAGCATTGTCTCCTTTGCGAATATAGTACGCGCGCAGGAAGGTATGGGTGAGTCTTTGTCTATTGGATTTCTTGCCTGCAAAGAAACTGAAGATGCCCTCGGCAGCGACACGTGTTGTGTTCGAAGCCCTCTATGCCGGTTCTTGGCACAATCGCTTCCCTGGCGAGACCCGCGTCCAGCTCGACCTAGCTGGGTTGATCTCCTTTTACGACACCCAACTTGTGCCTTCACTCGTTGCCGCTCGAGCCGGTCAGGAAAGGCGGCTGCATCGCGTGGGAGATATATCCAAAAAAGATTCATTGGCCACGTTGTCAAGGCTGGAAGCAGCATTGCTCAGACCCTCGGGTCTGTCGAGCGGTATTGACTGGAGGACGCTTATTCTGGTCGTGGTGGACCGATATGCTGGACGACTCGAGCTGACACGGCACCTCTTAAACTCACCTACAATGAGTCCATACGAAATCCTCGGGCTCGCCAACAAGACCCAGACTCAGCTTAGAATCATGCTGATGCCCTATATCGTGCTCTCAGCCATGCCGACAGACCCATCGGATGAGGCTGCGCTGGACTGGACGGCTCCCATTTTCAAGGAGTGTGCCACGGTGCATACGACCTACATGATGTCTGGATTGGACTCTATGACTGATTCGGAACAGTTACTTCTTCAAGCGGTACGAGGAACCAGTCGAGAGATTTGCCGAGTTGTGACGAAGATGTGGGCCACTGGGGTTTACGCGGGCATCGACCCATCGTTAAACACAAAGGAATGCCTTGACATTGCCGAGGTGACTCGCGTTTGGAATACCTGGGGAGAAGATTTGAACCAGTTGATGGCATGGCTCGACTGGAGCGTGTGGGTGAACTGCAAACCCGGCTGTGGTCCTGAGGTGGGTCATGTCGACGTTGTGTACGTATATCATAACTTATGAATGATCGATAGGAGATATGTTTTGTCCACAAGTGGCCTCCTAATTTCCCTCTCCCTTTCAGCTCGCAAGGCATGCCCACGGAAGTCCTTGACGAAGAAGCGTGGATGATACCTGAACGAGACAAGTGGATACCGGAACCGAAATGTATCAGTCGGGTTGATCCATAAGGATTTTAGCGGTTCACAACATCGCCATGCAGACAATTTGTATCTACGACTAAAGGCTGTTGTAAATGACTTTATGTACATCGCCGTCACGGCGCCGTGACTGTACTTTGTCGTGCGTGGAGGCTTACATAAGACTTACGTAGTTATGTACTTGACTAGTCACCAGGCCAGCCCGAGCCAAAACATTCGGGACCAGAAGACAAGTCGTTAGGCGCTGATGGACGTGGACTCACCCACTGCTTCAAACCGCTGTTATTCATACAATGCATCATTCTCAAACACCAGACAGTCTGGTCCGCTGGCACTTGGCTGGGTGTTTTTTTTAATGAGAAGTTAGTGTCACCTCTTGTAGCTTGACCACAAATTCATCCTCGAGAAAACAGGAGCTCTGAGAACAGCCCACGTCCAGAGGAATTTAAATGTCTGGGATGAATCAAAGGGTAAGTTGCAAGTCCAACGTTGAAGACCATCGGACTAGTCAAGGTGAGACTAAGTGTGTACTCAATTAACTTATGACGTTTGGGTTCCAACATTGACTCACAATGCAAGGTGATTGTTTCTCAAGGTGGTCACCTTGGGTTCTCACTCCCAGCGACAACAGGCAGGCAGGGGTGGGAGTCACAAGCCTCCCTAAGGCGTATTCGACACCAAGGACCATGTGAAGTGTATCAGGGCCCGCCAAGTCGTCATTAGTGTTCGAATTCCCACTCTTCATTTCGAGCAAGGATATGGTTAACAGCCACTGTTGATCGCTCTGGCACCTTAGGCATACTGCCTCCGCCCCAGAGTTCGTCACATCATAGCAGTGAAGCCGTGTCCATGTCTATATGAAGTTCTAGCAAGTCCCTACGTTCGACCTAAGCAAAGAGCCTCCGTGCTGGAGGGTATAGATGGTTCACGGATGTGACGTGCGAAAACATTTTTCGTTGACGTCGTATTTGGTCTGCTAACATGTTCTCGTGACACGGCTTCAGGTTCAATGTTCCATGTATCTTACAGACCAAAAGTACCTTTACGGTTATGATCCTTCACACCGATCGTCAGGGATAATGCTCAACCGACCTGTAAGTACCAAAGTCCCTAACTACTCTATCGCAATTGGGTCGATGATTCAGTTGTCCTTGGAGTCTGACTCTTCATAACCATGCCGAGAGGTGTTACCCCTGTCGAAGTTTAATCTACTTCATTCACGTATATGAATCGTGGGCTACAGTCAGATCCGTGTTCACTCTCCCTCCTCCCAGGCTCTCTCTACCGAGTTTGTAATGACGCTGTCTGCGGTGTACATTGTGCGGGGTACGTACAGCATCTTGGATCAGTGGGTCTCAAGAGGTTTATCAAATCTGCCCAGTCACCGCTAGTGTTTTTCAAGTCCTAGGCCTTTTCTTGACAGCATGGCGGATATATGTTCGTCTCAAGATCCACCGCTTCTGGTGGGAAGACGCTTTTGCGGCCGCCTTATTATTTACCGGTCTGCTTTGGATAATAGCGGAGTGGACCTTTCTGCTCAGTAGTACGCATCTAAGTTCGCAGACTACGATTGCGTTACTCATGATTGATGTTTAGATGGATTAACGTCCATTATAAACACGTGGATCTACTCCATCGGCTTTACCTGTATTGTGACGTCTGTGTTGATGCACATTAGTTGTCAGGCTTGATTCTAACGCTATTATCTAGGTTGGTGCGCATGAGCATATTGTTCTCTATCATCAGAATTATCCATGGAAACACACACCTCCTCAAATTCACTTATGTTTGTGTGGCATTCTATATGGCGTGCTGGGTAATCCTCGTCATCGAGAAGGTTGTACAGTGTGCATCGAACCCAAGCTGGCACCATCAATTAGTCATGTCTGGAAAGCCATTCTGCCTTGTAGTGTCTGCGATCTCGATCTTCGAGTTCACAAGTAAGCTCGTAGTTTTGCATTTTGGCCAATTCCTCCGTATTGATTATGGCGATCTGATAATTTAGCCGATTGTGTTGCAGTTACGATCCTTGTCGTGCTCCCTCTGCGCATGCTGTGGAGGGTCAAACTACCTAAACGTCAGAGGAGGATGATCCTCTCCATTTTCGCCTCCAGTGTCGTCCTGGCCTTTGGGGCTCTTTTCCATACAGTGGGCCAGATCCTCAACATATTACTGGTGATGGTTGCAGGCATAAATGTTGAAGTATGTCATTTGGTTCTCCCTCTGACCTTGTTTCCGACCCCCATCCCAAGATCGCGTTGTCGTTCCTCGTCTGTAACCTGCTCGTCGTCGTGACCTACACATATCGCTTCTTGCTTCGTGATGGAAACGATGATGACACGACTACAGATACTAGTACCTCAAATTACGACGACGATTTCACGACGCGGGCAACACGACTTCGGACTATTCAGACCACACCCCTGCAATTGACGACCATTGACTCCTACATCCCAACCGATTATCAAAATACACAAATGACAGAGAGTGCATTGTCCCCGCGCTCCCACGACAGGGTCGAATGACTTGTTCCTGTCCCTATGAAAAGTTGAAAACGATGGGTCCCATTTCAAGAGCAGTCGGCAAGCCTGCGGCGATGTGATCTCAATTGATCCCTTGACTTGAATTCTATTACTATTGTTTTTGCCGGCCAAACACAGAGTTTGGTGGCTGAAATTAATGGAGGTCGTCGCTAAGGTACCAAGCGTGACTGAGTCACACCATTCAAACCACTCTCCGTTTGGCATGATCTCGACACCCGCCCATATCGACCGCCAATCAACTAATCGCCGACCGGGAACCACCACCACTAGGGGTGTAGGGAGCAGTAGGTACACTGCCCAGTGCCAGACTCGGACTGGAGGGAATGACAGGATAAATTCGGTTGGTGTATGCAGTAAGAAACTGTAACTTTATTTGGATTTTTATCCGGTTCCCATGCAGACATGCTAATCTGTTCAAGGTGGTCAGGAGTTCAAGTTGGCCAATGTCCCGCTTTCCTTCAAGTTTAGGGTCGTATGACTCTTCCCAGTGATATCATTTCTGAATTCTGACCAGCAAAGTATATATTGGCACGTCTCGGGGCCCCAGTCCTCTCCCACGCCGTATTCAGGGACGGGTGATAATCAAGGGATCGTGAGGGTTTACTGAATGGTCAACTTTACGGGGGGGCTCGCCAATTAGTAAGCATAACTTCTAGTGCATCATGCCTCGCGTCTTCCGTTCTTCCGAGTCAGGAGAACAGCAGTATATCTGTCCACCAATGTCAAGTAACATGGGTCAAAACAGTGCCGCCGCATCTATCATCTCATTCACACCGTTGACTCCAGAATGACAGAGCCTACTATATTTTACGTGCGGGGTACGGCCACTATGTCGTTAGTCTTACGGTGCTTGCTGATCTCGTTGTCACTTCCACAGTCTTTCTCAGCGTTGTCGAGGCTCTAGGGTTACTTTTGACAGCGTGGCGGATATACCTCCGCCTCAAAATCGGTCGCTTTTGGTGGGAAGATGCATGGGCGGCCATCTTGCTCCCCACGGGTCTATCATTGATCGTATCACATTGGGTATACATACTCGCAGGTGCGCGAAGGCCCGCTGGGTCTTGTTCAAGGAATGTGCCAATCATAATCGGCGTTGACATTTAGATGCCGGCTCTGTGACCACTGTAGCTACGTGGTTCTCCGTTATTTCTTCCACGTGTATCGTGACGTACGTGTTCACACTCTTCCGTTGTCTGGTCATGTTCTCATGCCTTATTTTGTAGATCCGGACGCATGAGCATCTTATTCTCTATCATCAGAATCGTCCATGATGACCTCCTTCTTAAATTCACTTGCGCCTGTGCGGCATTCTTTATTGTGTCCTGCGTGGTACTTGTCGTTGAGAAGGCCATACAATGTGCATTGGGTTCAAGCCAGTACAGTCGCGTAATTACAAAGTCGGTCTGCCTGCTGACGGTACCGATGACGATCTTTAAAGTCACGAGTGAGTTCGCGTTTTGCACTTTTGCGGATCCCACCATCTGACTATAGTGGACTGGGCGTTCAGCCGATTGTGTCGCAGTTTTTCTCCTTATTGCACTCCCTCTCCGTATCCTCTGGAAAGTCAAACTACCTAGACGTCAGAGGAGAATGATTCTCTCCATTTTCTCCTCCAGTGTCTTTCTGGCCTTTGCAGCCCTCTTCCACACAATTGGTCGGATGATGAACATCTTCATTCTGATGATTGCTGGCGTGCATGTTGAAGTGAGTTCTGCGCAACTTGCGTGATGTTTTCACCATCCTAAACTCATTCGTCAGGCTGCGCTATCAATCATTGTCTGTAACTTGCTTGTCGTCGTGACGTATACCTGTCATGCCTTGGTTCGTGGCAGGGCCGGGTCTGGGCAGATGACAACGAGCAGTACAGATGACGATAGTGATGATGACTTCACGACGCGGCAGAGGCCTGCGACAGCAACGACCTTGTCGGCCTCAGGCTTGCCTTTGACGACTGTTGACCTCGATGTGTCTCTGAGTAGTCAAGGATCAAGCAACCAGCTTAAAGAAAGCGTGTAAACTATAGCGTGATCTGACCTAAAAAATGCGTTTGCTTAACCACTTGTAACATTGGGCTTGCTGGGTTGCCTTTTTTGGCGTGCGCTGATGCCGCTAGGACATTAACTTTTACTTTGTGTCTGGCCACGTAGACGCTATCAAGATACAATTTTTTCAACGGTTTATATCCTTGCAGGCATCCGTGCATTGCCGACGACTTAGGATGTCACACAATCGTCGACGTTGGGAGGAGTCTTGGTCACCCAGCTGGGAGCCAGGCCACGGTGCCAGTGCCAGTGGTCACGCTTATTACGATGATCACAGCTGGAGACATTATGCACCATCTGCGGATCTTCTCCCGAGGAGCTTCAATTATTGGCGGGAAGAAGCTTTGGCTCCACCCTCTAACCATCCCCGGCGCTCATATAGACGGGAGAGTGATGAGCAGCGGCGTGATGATGGTCGTTCGTGGCGGCCCTCATATCCCAGCCGACGGCGTGATTCTGGACCTGGCCGCGACTGGGACGATCGTAGGGAATCAAGGAGGGACAGTCACCGGAACTCTTCAACTTCGCGCCACCACTACGCCACAGAACCCTACTTCCCTCGCTCCACGTTTCGTGCAAGAAGTCCTCCAGAATCTATGCCACCGACTCAGAGACCCGCTCCCACATCCCAACTACGCAAAGCGACGTCTCCGCCCAGTAAACCCAGGCCAGGATACCTTGCTCTTTCAGATGAACCATCACAAACATTGCTCGACCCCATGAAAACACGCAAACTTCTTGTTCTTGATCTCAATGGCACCCTTCTCATTCGTTCTGCTCGATCTCGCGGTTCATCGGGACCACAATTACGCCCTGTTCAGCCACGTCCGTACATGCACTCTTTCCGAACGTACCTCTTTTGCGCAGACACAAAGGCGTGGCTGGATACTATGGTGTGGTCGTCTGCACAGCCCCATAGCGTGGATGATATGGTAGATAAAGTGTTCGGGGCCTCAAGGGGTGAGCTGAAAGCAGTATGGAATCGCAAGAGTCTGGGATTATCGGAGGCGGAGTACCGTGAGTATCTCCCGCTCCGTACCTGATGCCATCTTTCTCTTTGTAACATTAATCCCCTCTGGTCGATGGGATCGTCTTTCGTTCACATGTCCTGACTGGCGTTTGTACTCTAGATCGAAAGACAGCCGCTACGAAGGACCTTGCGAAGCCTTGGGACTTGTTCGCGTCAGCTTCTGGCGCTGGGAAGAAGATTGAAAGGCGTTCTGCGGCATCACAATCTAAAGGTGTTCACTCGGCGTTCACGACGCTGCTGCTCGATGACTCTCCTCATAAGGCGGCACTCCAACCCTATAATCACGTATGCATACCCGAGTACAGTAGTACGAGGAGACAGCATGATGTGCAATCGTTTCTGGCCACGAAGGGACCAAAGGAGGGTAAACAAAGCAAGAAGGAAAAGCGGAAGCATCAGGTCGAGGGGGCTACTCCTTCCACCGGTCAAACAGTTCCGGAGCCATCCCAGCAAGTCGCACTGTCGGGGTCTGGGGAGAAAGAGTCATATGATGTCATTCTGTTAGCCGTCATCGGGATCCTCGAGGCTATCAAATTGCAGAGCAACGTTGCGGGGTGGATCCGCAAGGGTGGGTTGTGGGCTCTACAAGAGAGGGGTGAAGGGGTTGGTGCATCGGGTAGTGAACATTGGGGCGTCGCCGCTAAGGAAGGCAAGACGGACTCGCGGACGGTCGTAGGAACAGGTAACGACACAAGCAGTACATCTGACGGCGTTGTGACGTCAGAGCAAGCGCATCTGCAAACGAAGATGTGGTTCGATGATGCGTCGGTAGTGGCTTATTGGGTTGCGCGGGGTCGGAAAACGTTGATGGGGCTCGGTATCCAGGTCATACACGGAGTGACGGGATAGATACCAAACATTGATAGTAGTGTTGATTCAAGATCGTACCATATTTATGTACCCAGCTTCATTCAGCAAGGAGTATGTATGTGCCTGTTTCCGGCCTCGAGGGACAGGTATTTGATCTTGGTGATGCCAAGACCGAGTGGGCCGCAGATTGCATTCTGTCGCATCATGGAAGTGGCATGGAAGTTCCGCCCTGTTTGAGATCAAGTGGACGACAGGAGACGTCACTTGGTTGCCATACCTCACCTGGCACAAGTCAGAGAATACCTAGAAACAGTGGAGATCAGTCAAATTGAAGACCTCCCGCGTAGAACCGGTCGTCCGAGCTCCGAAGACCCCCAAGTATTTAGCGGGATGGCCTGCCTTCAGAACGAGCCCAGTTCCTCACCCTGAACTCATCGTGGATCACCAAAGATGATCGAAAAGCTTTCAAAGGCCCGGTACATCTACCCGAGGGGGGAAGACTTGGTCTTTACCGACCCCAAGGGGAGTGACCCTTTCTTCGTGACCCGCTGGCACCTCTACTTGTGCCTAAAACTCAGTAAACAGATTCACCCCTACCATCACCATGAAAGGCTGGATCCCGCTCCAGCGTCCTACCACCAAATCACCTAAATCTTCAACCTGGAACTGGAGTTCCAGTCGTGCTTGTCTATCGTTGACAAACACGGTCAGTATATCCTCGCCTCAGAGCCTGAGCCCGACCCCTACACCTTCTTTGGATCGAAACCGTCTCATCCCCCACTTTCCATTACCGAGGACTCTCCGGATAAGTTCATGCGGGTGGTTGCTAACCAGACGGCCTCAAAACGGTCCTTTCGAACTCCTCGCGACCTAGCCGAGGAGTGGGACCTGGCAAAGAAAACCGATCCGTCAGAATGCAGCCCCACCCAGTAACGCACGAACCGAATCACAAACGGAGAGAGAAAAAACGTTCTCACCAGCAAGATCGCTCTCGGCGACACTCTGTGATCCCATCCATCGGAACAGTCGATTCGACTGGAATGGGAGATAAAAACGAGAGGCTGGTGGCTGGAAAGGCAGGGGGAAGCGGGTTAGTGGAAGATGGGGGATCTGTAATTGGAACGGAGGAAGGAGCAAGTCCGGTCAAGGCAAGTCTCGCTGAAAGTCGCGCAGTCAAGGAATCGCCCTGAGAAACTCACCTCGATATCGAAGTAGGAGATGAGGGCATCGCCTACGACGAGATGGACGTAGGAGGGCGTGGGCCGAACGGTAGAGAAGCATGACTTGGAACTCTGGTTCCATGTTGAAGATTCGGGCGATTTGGTGGTAGGACGCCGGAGTGGGATCCAGCCTTTCGAGATGATTGTATAGGTGAATCTGTTTACTGAGTTCTAGGCACAAGTGGATATGGCGGCGTAGTAGGGCGTGGGGGGTTACTAGTAAAGAGCCGGCGCTGGAGAGTATAAAGCCGTACCTCATCGTGGATGTTGTCTTGTTTACTCAATCACACCGGCTTATAGTAGCCCGGTCAACTACCTCTTCCTTCATGTAGCTACTCGCTACACTAGCAGCCTGAGTTCTTGTCGCAATCTCAAGCTTGGATGAAGATCGACAAAGTCATGATGGCTATTTGAAGAAATAAGGTAACCTGTGTATCACTGCCTGTGCGTACCTCAAGGACTCAAGGCCTCGTCAGGCTGGCCTCATTGCATGCACATGGCTGACGGCAGCGCCCTATCATCATGTCAACTTGAGAATAGCCTGAGGCACCTTCTTCGTTCGCGTTAGCCTCCACCGTGCCTCCCCTTCGGGGCCTCGCCCTTTGTTACGGTCCCAGCTATTGTGCTACCATGTCAAACGAACCTTCATCTCCTGAGGCACTCTACATATCCAGTATAACCTTTTCTTTCTTCCACACAATCCTTTTTCAGGACTAGATGTCAAGCTTTCACAGCAATCGCAGAAGCAGGTCAAAGCTATAAAGCTACAGATCCAAAACACGACGTTGAAGGACTTCTGCGTTACCATCTCTCCAGGCGGCAGCCACAGTGAAACGTTCATTCCAGCGCTGTGAGTAATACTGCTCCAGTATTGCACTCGCAGACAAATGACTGCCTATCTCAGCCTGGCTTCCCAACGGTAATCAAATTTCCATATCGGCTCAATGTTACCGATTCCGAAACACGAAAGTAAAAATCATTATGGATCACCGTGAAATCCTCTTAGGAATGCGAGAAAGCGGGGAAACACAAAGTATTCTACTCTTTAGTTTCATACGATGCGCCATTCACGTTCTGCGACAGCGTATCAAAAGAGTGAAAGGAATTTCAATGTCATCATTTCCTTACATTTGGTAAGCAGTTTCTTGCTAGGTTGGGTATCATCTCAACGACCGTACACGCCCGCAGCTACCCCCGATCACGAGTGATATCATCCAGTCTTGCCCACGGTGAGTCAAAGTATTGACCCAACACCCTCTGCCCCGCTGATCGTTTCGCAGATTCAGAGTGTTGATCATCGGAAATGTACCTCTCCATCTTGCAAATCGATGTTAACGGTCTGACTTTGTATATCATAGGCTGGTGTCGGGAAATCTTCGCTGATAAATAAAATGTTTGGTGTTGACGAGGTGGTAAGTGACGTGTCTCTTACGGTGGGTTTAAAACCTTCCTTTCTGCCAGCAACCTGCCGACGACATACGTGGAGAAGCCGACATCGACAAGGAGTTTGTATCTTCGCAAAATGAACGATTCGTCCTTCACGACACCAAAGGATTCGAGGAGGGTGATATCGATAACGTGAAAATAGTGAAAGACTTTGTGAAAAAGCACAGGGATGAACCTCAGATCAAGGATCGACTTCACGCTGTGTGGTGAGTGTGTACGTTACAGTTGGGGTCAAGTTGTTGTACTGAAGTCTAGGTATCTAGGATGTGTCTGGAAGTACCATATTCTGATGGGCGTTTGCTGCAGTCGGGTGCAGAAGATTTTTTCCACCGCAGACACGAAGTTTCGGGTGACGGTGCGTCATTATTTCCAATATAGTGCTGTATGGCTGAGCCTGTTGTAGTTCCCCTTATTGTAGTGTTGACAAAGGCGGATCTACTGGATGATCAGCTAGAAATCGAGATGCTGCAGGATTATTCGGATGGCAAGACATTTGAAGAACGCAAGGCAGACTTCCTGAAGAAGTACTGCATTGGGCCTCTCCGCACGGCAGCGGGGGATGTCCCGTATGTCATTGTATCCAGTGGGTATCAGATCGCGCGTCAATCATGTCATTTAATTATCTGATAGCGGCACCGCAATATTCTACCACACCTGCGGATATCATCAAGATTACAAAGGATTGTGTCGATTCGTACATAGGCGAGGGGACCAGCATGGTGCTTGCGATGGCGCAGCGGGCGAGCATCAAGGTCAACATCGAATCTTCGATAGCGTAGGTAACTTCCTTCTTACTTGGCTCATGGGGAGGTCTCACGCTCTGTACCAGTATTGGCAGGAAGAGTAAGCGTCGTCTGGCGGTACGCTTGGGTGGTCGTTAATGGACATAGAATACTGGTCCAGGTTGGCGAAGAGCGCAATTTTCTCTGGCTACACACTGAAGGAGTGTGTGCAAGTGCTCCACAGAGACATCGTCACTATTTGGAACTTTCATGATCCAGATCAGGTAGGACTCCGATTTCGACAAGGTTTGGGTGACGGAACTGATTGTATTGCAGGTTTTGCAGCAGGAGAATTTCATTGGCGCGTTAGTCTGCATGGGAGATCTCGAACAACGACTGCAAGCTTCGTGAGTTTTATTGATTATGTGATCTCACATTCTTGGGCAATGCTCATGGACTTGCAGGCCTTTGACTGATGTCTCCCCGGTGATGGCTCTTGCGAAGGCTATCGCTGGATCATCGCCGGAACCTACATTGATCATTTTGTTTTCTGTCGTCGGTGCGGCAATCTGGCTAGCACAGCTAGCACGCGAAACATATCAACGGAGGTGAGTGCACATCGTATTCATGATATCCTGTATCCTTTCTGATGGATAACTGTAGTACAGAAGTCGTGAAACTCCTGATGCTTTACATCGTTGGCTCTACGTTCGTGATGCAAATCATCTTTCTTTTGGCGCCCGAGGGCCGTGTCACTTCCCAGGTGGTTGAGCAGGCCATAAACACCTACTTGCTCTTACAAAGGCAACGCGTTCGTGAGCAGATTGACGGATTTGATGTGGGACTTGGATTACTTCCCGCGAGTCCTGACCACGTCCTGAAGCAGGTGGAACTGTTGATCGAGTCTTGTAGCATTGGAGATGATCGGATCGAGGAACTTAGGCAGACAATTCGCCAGCAGACAGAGGAGCCTCAGAGGGGGTAAACGAGAAGGCAATGTGGAGATGGTGCTGGTTGAGCCAGCCTGAGCAGTCCAACAAAAGGCCGCGAGGATGCCTGTTTTCTGTTTCGAACTGTAGGTAGTTATGCACAATGGAATTGTAACACCACAACAATCCCAGGCCGGAGTTCTGGTAAAGTTCGTCCGTGTGGTGTGTCCGTGCCGATGTCCCGATTTGG